>JAMQGT020009071.1:0-161469 GCA_024447675.2 Pterophyllum scalare | reverse complement strand
TCTGTAATTGTACCTCGTTCAGTTACGTATTGCTAGATCACCAGCAGACTGTTAGATCTATGTCAGATTCCACGCTTTTAAAAAAGGCCTTATTGTAGAGATGCTCACGCGTGTGCCTGTGTGTGCTCGTAGGAGGAGGGGGTGAGAGCGGGAGATCATTAAACAAGAGGAGAACGTGGATCCGGACTACTGGGAAAAACTCCTTCGCCACCACTACGAGCAGCAGCAGGAGGACCTGGCACGAAATCTGGGCAAAGGCAAACGCATCCGAAAGCAGGTCAACTACAACGACACGACCCAGGAGGACCAAGGTAGGCTCAGCAGATGCACAGAACCTTCCTATCAGGCCGGCATGCCTGATTTTTCTCAGTTACCCTAGACCAAACAATGCATGCTGAATTTTATTAGAGAGGCAAGAGCGTGGCATTATCTCAGCATGGGATAATTTGGGTGTATCCTCTTCATTCTAACTCTTAACAAGCACTACTGGCCAAGGAGTTTGTTATAAAGCTCAGTTGTACCTGATGCATTCATGTAGTTTTATCAGTGGGTGTTAAAGCAGTCCTTTTTGTAGTAATCCAGCATGCTATCTGTTCTAGTTGTCCTGCAGTTGAACTCTTATTTAAGAGTGAATAAAGATTTTAAAGCAGTTTAGAGTACACTCAAAGTTAAAGTGATTGTCTGCCATAGTTGTCAACCCTCACTTCACTTCCAGAGGACTGAAGTAGTACAGTGTGTGCATGCCCAACTGTAGTGGTCTGTAGTAATCTGCAGTGCCATGGCGCCCTCAGGTGGCCACCAACAGAAGCGAACGCAATGTACTGTTTCTCTTTGATGTGTGGCTCAGAATGGCAGGATGATCTTTCAGACAATCAGTCGGAGTACTCCGTGGGGTCCGAGGACGAGGACGAAGATTTCGAGGAGAGGCCCGAAGGTAGGCGGCAAAAAAAAGCATCAATAGCCGCATTTAAATTTGAGACTAGACGAGAAAATAATGCTTTTTTTAGGGGGGGGGTCACTGTGCAAAATACAACAAAATTTGGAATGCCTTTCCTGGCTGGTGCTTTAAATAAAAGTGAAACAACGCAAAGTTATTATACTTGATTAGATAAATATTATTAAACTTAATAAACAGATCTAAACAGACGACTACAAAACAGCACACTCGGTAAAGATACTCAGTCACACACGTTGCATGTCTCTAATTCCTTCTGACAGTGGACTTTGTTTTGTTCTTTGCAGGAGGACGCAGACAATCTCGCCGGCAACTCAAGAGTGAGAAAGACAAACCTCTTCCACCCTTGCTGGCTCGGGTTGGCGGCAGTATTGAGGTATGAAGTGTGTACCGTACTGGTAATAAGTTTGGACAGCTCGGCATACGGGATCATCGTATAATGAGTTGCTCTGCAAAATGTTCTTCAAAGGGGAAAATATTCCATCTTTGAGCAAAATGCAGCTGATCCTCTGTAAAGCGGGCAGCCACAGACACAATCAGGATCAATAAATTCTTACTCCGTTATTACAGCATAACATGCATACACAGGCATAATTTAGCACTGCAGCCTGTTTTAATATGCAGGAGAATAAAGATCTTTTGTGTGCTCAGTTCTGACTTTTTGAATTTATAACCTTCTTCCTCTCTGTTGCTCTATTTTTTTTTCTTTTCATTATCATCACTTCAAGGTCCTCGGGTTCAACGCTCGTCAGAGGAAAGCTTTCCTTAATGCCATAATGCGTTGGGGCATGCCTCCTCAGGATGCTTTCAACTCTCATTGGCTGGTCAGGGACCTGAGAGGCAAGAGTGAGCGTGAGTTCAGGTGAAGCCCTAATGTGATTCCTTCTTCAACTGTGACACAAGTAGTGTTATTTGTGTCAGCTATAATTTTGTTTTTACACACTGCAGTTTTTACTCACGAGGGGCCTGCCATTATGTTAAGTGGCAGCTCTCGGCTCTTTCATCAACTATTTGTTAGCCCATGGCGAAGCTCCAGAACCCTCATATCAACTTCGTAAAGGTCGGCTTTGCCAATTTCACTTTAGATTGGAGCAGCGGGGGAAAAATGCCCACAGGTTGTTAAAACGCTAAAATTTTATGCCTACAAATTACATCATGCCACTCCCGTTGCTGCCACTGCGGCTAATAACACTATTGGCAAACCTATTACTTGGACCTCATTCTCACGCTGTGTATTGACGTGGCAGCATTATGTTTCCCGCAACACTGACATAATGAACCAGCAATGCCCCATATATACATATATATATATATATTAAACTGCAGCTTATAGATTGATGCAGTTTAACAGTGCACCTGTATAAGTCATTTACTGCTGGATCCTGTTTGAGTCTGTATCTGTGTAGGGCATAATTTATTATACTGTAAGTAACTAATGAGGTTTCCACCGTGCTTTGTGTGTAAATGTGCACAACTCCCTGATGGTGCAGATGTATAACAAACTCAGAAGAAAGACTTCTAGAAACAGCTCAAAGCAACAAGCCCACTTCAGCTTCTGTTAACACTGAGTCAAAAGTCAGATTATAGTCCAATTATAGTCATTACTGGTGAATCTCATTAGTGTGACGTGTCACAGACACCGTCTTCACTGAGCTACGGCGATACAACGATTTTAAAACATTTTGGTCTCTAATAGATGCAAAATTATACAACAAGGTGAATGAGGTATGTGAAGATGACAGGAAAGGGGCTCATTACGCTCTCCCCAGCTGTTAACAGAAGCTAGGTTTGAAAACATGGAGTTGTGCTGGTGACCATAAAGACATTTATTTTTTTGTTCTTTAGGGCCTATGTGTCTCTTTTCATGAGGCATTTATGTGAGCCAGGGGCAGACGGAGCAGAGACCTTCGCTGATGGAGTCCCGCGTGAGGGCCTGTCTCGTCAGCATGTTCTCACCAGGATCGGAGTCATGTCCCTTGTCAGGAAAAAGGTACAGTTCATTCAACCAAAGACATCTTTGACATAGAAAACCACATCCTGAGCCGGAACGCTGTGAGATTAGAAACAGCGGGTCAGCCTTTCGTGGAAAAAGCCAGTTCAGAGAGAGGAAACAAAATCCTCTCTGGGTACAAACTTTTCCTTATTTTAAACATATTTCACAGTGCGATGTTTAGATTTGTTTGTAGCGTCTACAGAAGAAGACTTTCTGTATACAGAGTTACTTTACTAAATAGGTTCCACTATTAAATTCAGTCAAAGGTAATATATCAAGTTCAAGCCAACAGATTCAAGTTACACACAATGCACTATTGTGTGCTTTCTGAAGGTCTTTTGAAGGTTTTCTTTGGACATTGGCTTCTTTTTCACTCATTTTCAGTCGGGGTCATTTTGCTTTTTTGTTTGCTGCTTAGCTGCTTAACACTGAGCTGTGAATAATTCAAGCATAAAAAGGTACCCAACACGAGGAATGAACCGGTGTTGTGTCTACATATTGTAGGACGAATACTTGCAGTCACTTCATCCAAGTGGCTTTTTCAGTCTCCCGATGAAGTCACTTGGATTCTGTTCATACTGGGATTTCCTTACCTGAATTATTAAACATACATCAGGATATTTTGACTTTGGTAAGAATTACAGCTGCCTGAGAGAGCTCAGGCTGTGATAAAGAATAAAGGTGGTTACACCAAATATTGACTTTCAAGCTCATTAGACTCTGTTTTTGTCATATACTGTATTTCCATGTATGTTTGCAGATGTTTAAATAAACTGCTGCACCCAGTTTTCCTGGCAAAATATTTAAAAAAATGAAGGGTAGCTCAAGACTTTTGCACAGTACTGTCAGTTTTCATGAGTAGAAAAGCCAATTAAATTTCTCAGTAGTAATTTTTGCAGGATGAGTATGCTAACAAGTCAAATATAATTTTAGTTTGTTAATACAGACATTATCTTTTTTTATTTCATTATGTTATGTAACATTAAATGGCCTTTTGATTCATTTTAAATCTGCACATAGTGAAAAATTGTCTCTGGTATTATGGATGGAGATTAGCATGTAGCCACATCTTATTCATCTCTTCTCTTACATATTTTAAAAAGAGATTTTAAATGAATGTTGTTGTGCGTGGCGCGTGGCAAAAAAAGTTTTATTATAACTAGGCTGAGTTTGAAGTTCAAATGAGTTGGTCACTCTGGTATCAGTCACAATGAAAATCTTACCACTGATTAATTATGCTTCGTGTACTTTCTAATTTTTATAATAGAGTTCTTCCTAATCCCTTATTTAAACAAAGTAGGCCATCCAGTGGAAGTGCAGGAAGTTCTTTTTTATTACAGTCGAGTCTCTTTTTTTTGCAGGTGCAAGAGTTTGAGCACGTTAACGGGAAGTTGAGTTCTCCTGATCTGATTCCCATCGGAATGGAGCTGAAGAAACTGAACGAGAGCGTATCCTCTGATCCCAACACCCCTGTGCCAGCCAGCCCTGTTGCTACTCAGCCCAGCACCCCTATCCCACAAGGTCTGCTCTGAACATGCTCTGCTTTTCTCCAAAATGTAAAATTAGTTCTTGCTGCATCATTTCATGAGGGGAAATGAGCTGAGCTGTTGTTTTCTGGAATGTAGAAAAAGCGGAGTCTTTCTTGAGCGCCGCTGAGGACAAAGAAACCACGGAGCAAGAAAACAAGAAACTGTCAGAGCAGGAAGTGAGTCCTTTGTTCCTTCCTTTAACCACCGCTTTCATTCTCTTCTCCTTCATTTTCTTGTCCGTCATCTCATGGGTCATCACACTGTAACTATAACTCGTCATCCTTGGAAGACACTTGTCAAACTCAGACACCTTTTAACTTGTCTCTCTTTGCCCTTTACCAACTCTTTCCTTTCTCCTCCTGTTGTCCTGTCTGTTTCCCCTCAGCGGGCTTCCAGTGCGGGGCCGGCATCTGTACCCGAGAAGGCAACTGACAGTGACGAGAACAAGGGCAGCTCGGAGGAGAAACCAGGAGACGAGAGGAACAGAACCGAGTCACCCTCCACAAAGACTGAGCCATCTGCTAACCCGAAGGAGCCTTCTTTCAAACAGTCAGACCCGCAGTCCACTCATACCTCACCTAAGAGTGAGTGTTTTATTATATGTGTGCTTCAGGTTTTATTCATCTGCAAGGTTGTACTTTATTTATTCTTTTTTTTTCTTCTGCCATCCTCAGTGGAGCCGTGCAAAGACGCTGAAAAGTCCTCAGAAAAAGGAGATAATGATTCTCCTCTGGCAAAAACTGAAGACAAGGAAAATAAACCAGGTATACATGCTATGAGTCCTTAAATGAACGAACTGTAAATAGCACAACAATCCGGCATCTTATGAAAAGCAGTGCAGTGCAGATATTTATTTTATTAATTGCTCTACCGTTTATGTAACCTTTGCAGATGATGTAAAGAGCGAAGACGCGCTAGAGGGTCGATTAAATGGAGACAAAGACACTTTGGATGAGATGGAGGAGAGCAGGAAGGAAGACAAGAATGGATTCAAAGCAAAGTTCATGTTTAATATCGCTGATGGAGGCTTTACGGGTAAGAATCAATCAGATCTCGTTTGTTGTCACGGTGTCACCTCCACTCATTCAGAGAACATGTAACTGTTTGATCAGTCATCTTCAAAAGTGCAGGAACAAACCTAAAGTTTGAACTTTTCAGTTAAATATTAAAATAAAAAGTCTTCATTTGTAGACTTGAATTAGACTGTGAATTATGAAGAAACGGGAAGTGCAGGACTCGCTCCCAAACGTGGTGTCAGTGGGAGAAATAGCCACTTGAAACCTCATCAGGCAGATTTTCGGAGACAGCTGTCTGTGTTGTCAGATTGTTTCAGTGAAGTCTGCACCTTGTAAACAGATATTCCCTCTCTTCCCTTTCTTTGGAATGCCCATACTTCCAAAAATCTCTCCTCTCAGGTTATTCCAGGTGTCATACGGATTTGTCTTTTTGTTGCTATGAGTTTTGTGTGTGTCTCTATGCTTTTACAAACGTACGGGATATTGCTTAGTCATTTTGAACTGCCTGCTTTTATTCTTACGCCACCAGAGCTGCACACCCTCTGGCAGACCGAAGAGCGAGCGGCGCTGTCTTCTGGAAAGATGCATGACATCTGGCACCGTCGCCATGACTACTGGCTGTTGGCTGGCATCGTGACGTATCCTTTTTTTTTTCCCAGTAAGGAGCGAGAAGCTCGGCATACGGCAGAGTAATGTAATTACTTATGACAGAAGTAGCTGCAGAGCTGATGTTTGCAGAATGTGAAGATGATGGAAAACTACGCGTTCCTGCTTCCTTTTTTTTTTTTTTTGTTTGAAGGATTTTATGAGGGTCTTTGCTCCCGTTTGCTTTCTTTGACCGTGGCTTTTTCTCAGACATGGCTACGCTCGCTGGCAAGATATTCAGAATGACCCACGTTACGCGATTCTGAATGAGCCTTTCAAGACAGAGATGCATAAGGGCAACTATTTAGAGATGAAGAACAAGTTCCTGGCTCGCCGCTTTAAGGCAAGTGTGGAGTTTCTGCTTTTGAGAAGAAGTAAATTTTCCTATTTCTTAATACAGCTCTGCCTGCCACGCCTGCATCTCCCATAGACACCTCTTTTCGTTCCCTCCCTCTGCAGTTGTTAGAGCAGGCTCTGGTGATTGAAGAGCAGCTGAGGCGGGCAGCTTACCTGAATATGACCCAGGACCCGAGTCACCCGGCCATGGCTCTCAACACGCGCTTCGCTGAGGTGGAATGTCTGGCTGAGTCCCACCAGCACTTGTCCAAAGAGTCCCTGGCTGGGAACAAGCCTGCCAACGCCGTGCTGCACAAAGGTCTGCAGCCCAGCCTCAGAAACAGCAACGCTTTAACCTGTCAGGACTCACTGCTGCTGAACAAAGAAAATAACCCTGCTTAAATAACTGACTGATTCGTTTGTGCTTTGTTGTGTGTAAAATCAGACGTAGGAGGAAATTCTGACTTTAAAACCCCTTCAAATCTTCTTGGAATTACCCACTTTTCCCTCTTTCTGAATTCAGACAACATAGATCGTGAAACAAATAGCATTTGTGTTTTTTTTCTCAATGTTATTTTTAACTTTAACGCTATTCTTTTGTAACTGCATCAGTGTTATTTCCCTAATTACCAGTCCACTAAAGCTACCTCAACCTGTTATTAATGCATTTTTCTGTTTCAAGATGGAGACAGCAGTAAATTCCACCCAGATAGTAAATAGGATGCCAGAGGAAGTGTTTACAGATATTTCCACTCCACTGTTTTGTGAAGAGCTTCTAAAAGGCAGCCAGTAAATATCCTGTTTGACACAGCGGCTTCATTTTATGTTAATTCGACTTACCATTAAAACATGCTTACAGTGATTAGTAGGATGAAAGTTTGGGAAGAGGCCAAAGACTGATTGAAACCGAGGCGTTAAAATGTTATCGTTTCAAAACGATGCTGACTGTGACCCTCGCTGATTTTTTTGCCAGTGAAAAATGTTTTGGCATTTGGTTCTTGGCAGTTGTTGATTTCAGGTCCTGGAACAAACAAATTAGCTTTTTTAATTATTTGAGGTTCACCCTAATTTTGCCAAGGATTTTGCAAAAGTTTTTCATGCATTTTATCTCCCATCGTGCTTTAATTTTGACGTGCGTGCGTGCGTTCGTGCTCTTGCAGTGCTGAACCAGCTGGAGGAACTTCTGAGTGACATGAAAGCAGATGTGACGCGACTGCCCAACATGCTGTCCAGGATCCCGCCGGTGTCGGCCCGCCTGCAGATGTCTGAGAGGAGCATCCTGAGCCGCCTCACCAGCCGAGGCAGCGAACCGCCGCCGCAGCAGGTGAGTCGGGGCATTGCGATCGAGAGTTTCAGATGGCTTTGGAAAGCAACGACAACAACAACAAAAAAAGTCATTAAAATGATCTGAGCTCATTTTTGCAAAACAGGCTAAGGCTCCTAAATGGGCAACTTGGGTGAGTCGACTGAAGGAAAAAGAAGAGACGTGGCCCAAAACCTTCGAAGTGCTCAGTTGTCACAACTGCACTGCCGCATTATTCCTTTGAAAACTCAGGCTCACTATTCCCCACGGAAGAGTTCCCTCAGGTGCAATGGGAGGAAAAAAAAATCTCCCTTAAGTTGTTTACTTTCACCACTGGAGCTCCCAAAGGATTTAACAAAAAACGATTGTATCTTTACTTTCCTGTCTGCTGCACCTATTCGCCAGAGTAGAGTGTGTGTTTCACTCTGTTATACAAGGGGTCATTTCAGCCAAGTAGTCTCACCGGCCATGTGCTCTGACAGTCCTTTTCAGTTGTTATGGCAACACTTTGCAGGCCAGGAGACATTCGACATGCTTTTCTCTGCTTTTCTCTGTGTTCACTTTGCTTGTGCAGAAAGAAAACTTCTCTAACAGAGCAACTCGAGCCTGTCAAGCGTTGCGTAGAAACCTCATACCAAATGCGTGCTGCGATCACGGAGAGGATGCAGCAGGATTATTAATCCGTTGTGTGTGTTTCAGCCTTTTAGCCCAGGTGGGTTTGGCTGCTCCCAGATGTACAGCGGCAGCTTTGGTGGGGGATTCAGAGGACCAGGCGGACAGCCCATGGTTAACTACAGTCAGATGCCCTTAGGACCTTACGTCAGCGGTAACGATCAACATCTTGCAGCACATCATATGTGACATACAGCACGGAGGAAATTACTATTTCATAAACAATAGAATTATACGTAAAAGTCTTCAGATGTTTCACTTGCAGCAGCACTGCTTTCCTCCCATGTGCCGTGTGTCGTCATCTTGCGTCACCGCTTGCAGACGTCCATCCTGAACTTTGCCCTTTGACTTACTTTATAAACACCCAGTTAGAAAGATTCAGAACTTACTCTACTTGTTCTGCTTGTAAACCACTGTCTCACACGTCTGACAAAATACTCCCTGTGTTTAAAAAATCTGAACATTCCCGTTCACGTTGTTTCAGTGAGCCACTAAAAATGAGATCTCTTCTCTTTTCAGTGTCCTCTAATGGCCCCCCACCCCCTACAAGCCATCTGGACAAGAAGTCACTTGACTCCTTGAGGGACGTGGCTACGCCCGACCTCAAATCAGGCAAACCTAGTGATGTCATCTGCATTGAGGACTAGACCAGCTCTGTAACACTGACCTGAGGTCAGAAATTCCCAGGGATGGAATCTCAATGGATGACTGCTGATCAACTCTTACGCCACACTCTCCTTCTTCTCTTGCTCCTTCCTAACTCCAAATCTAAAAACCAAACTCTCTTCTCTCTATGGATAAGGCAGTTAACTTTTTAATGCAGAAGTATGTATCTTAACAATTGCACTTTTATCTTTAATGAATCCTATAGAAGTATTTCAGTAGATGTTTGCTTTTGTTTACCTGTGATGGAAAGCTGCGGATTAGGGAGGAAAAGGGAGCAGCTTCTTTGGAAAGAGGATCCCCCCCCCCCGCCCTGCACTACAGCGCAAGACTCAAGCGAGTTGGTGGCTCCGAGTTCCCGATGCTCTCGACTGGAGCTCATTCTGATCCTGGAATGTGTGTTTTGTTTGCGCCAGCCTCGACTTTCTCATTCTACGCGCACCCGGTTGCTTTTACTCATCTGCCTATTTAATGTACACTGTGACTGTGCCCCTCTGGAGCTTGTCCCCCGGAAGGAATTGAGGACATCTGCAGTCATAACTTGATAAAAGATTGTCTTTTTGTTTGGTTTTTTTTTTTTTGAAGGCCAGTATTGTTATTTTTAATTGAATGCGTGTTTTGTCATTCATGTTGTGAACCAGTGGAGAAAATATTGATTTGAAAGCATCAAAAACTAGTATCATGTATGCAGTAGCTGGCTGTCGGAATCCTCTAAAGACTGCCACCTGCTGGTAATCTTAAGTAATTTCTGCTAAGACTGCAGGTAGACTTGGTTGCAGTACCTGGGAACATTTGCCTCTTGTACTGTATATACTGAGAGACTGCTGTTTATTTTACCTCACATATGTCTAATGATAGTGAACACATGTAAACATACATGGATGAAAGCAGAAGCCTGGCTCATCGTTGTACATGAAGATCGAGGGAGAAATGTTTGGGAGTGGCAAGAATGATTTTTAATGCATTTTAGAGAAGATTGAGTATTTCTGTGTATGGTACAATATTTGTGATTCTTTCTATATTTGAATGTTAGTAGTGGCTGTAGAGCTTAACCCTGGGTCCGTGACCAGTGGGACTTCACTGTAAACAGGGAGCCATCTGGTCTACATCCACATGCAGGGCTTCAGTGTTACTGAGACCAGAGTCCTGAATGGAGGGTGGACTTTTACCCCTCTTATATCCCAGGGACTTTCCCAGTTCCCTTTTAATTGTTAGGACTAAATAAGAACACACGTGCTTACGGTGCAGTGTCACCTCAAGCTTAGTATTTAATGCAGACTGCGCTTTTCTTTGCTTCTCTTTTTGTTGAGGTTAAATCTGATGTTTTTGGTCACTTGGTGCCATTAAAGAAGATGATTCCGAATGATTTGTTCTTTGATGCAGTGCAGTTCCTCCACAGAGGTTAAGCCTGTAAATTGTGGTGTCACAGTCAAAGCTTTTCATTTCAGGGGATATTCTCTGTGTATCTGATTTCGAGGGCCATCACTGCTCTTCGATGATGTCTTCACTTCCAGCTCTCTTAGTAACGGTGTGTGTGGTCTTCTATTGCTTTACCTGGTGATAAGGCTACTACATATCTAATCATTCCATCTACTATTTTGTGCTAAAGTGACTGTACACGAAGTAAAACAATCTTTTATAAATTCACACATTTGATTTTCTGTTTTCTGCAAAAATCTTAGGACTCAGTGCACCCCCCCCCCCCCAGAAAAAGACATGTTTGTATTATTATTATGATGATACCATTGCCACAGCACTTATTTGGAATTGCCGAAAGGATAACTGTAACCGACGAATCTAAAGTGAAGAGGTAGTGATGTGCAATGTTGGTGTGTATTTCCTCACTCTCCAGTTCAAATGACTGTCCTGAGGTGCTCTCTTCTGATCCCCTCCTCATTTTCCCGCTTGCGTCACACTCGTCATTTCTCAAAATGCTTTTGACTTCAAACCCAAATTCAAAACATTACAATTTGGAAAGCATCACGAGATGAATCCTGAGTGCGCTACCCTTTTTTCTTCTTCTTCTTTTTTTTTTAAAGTGTGAATCGATGCTCTTTTGTTTACTGTTTTTTGTTCACGCCAGCAACTACTTGACCATGACATGGATGGTTGACAGACAGAACCTCAGAAACATGTAAATACTTGTTGAAATTGAAAGATTTTTCAGAGATAAGTCCATGTCATATAGATTTTTGTATTAAACTGAAAAAGATGAATGTTTACTGGATGGTGTTGCCATAGAACTGCTGTGTGCACCGTATGTGCTCATCAATCAAAAACTTGTCTTTTTCCTCTGGAGCTGTGACCATGAGATGACGTCAACAACACTTCACTGAAATGCAATCAAACTGAAGTCAGTATGAATGTAATGTCTGTTAAAAAGGCTTCAGTCTAATATTATAAATATGTTAACAATGTATGCACATGCTTATTAACGTGGCTTCAAAAGCTACCAAAAGACCCTGATAAAAGGCACCTTTGTTGCAGTGAATGCACAGCATGTGAAGCGTTTGATGGTTCACTTTTGGGAGGTGGTGGCATATCAGGCATTTACAGACAATGAGCGCCAAGCAGTGTTATGGTACTGATATTTGTGCTGTATAGCAGTTGAATGAAAAAAAAAAAGTGAATTGTCATCTTTTTATTTGTATTCTGTGTATTTGTTCAATGTGTTTTAATAAATCTTCTGAACAACGGTCTTTTCTGGCCATTTCTTGCCCTTGAGTGAGTCTGACAGGCGAAGGAGCGTGCGGGTGAGTAACTGGAGGATTTCAGAATTAATTAAAGCAAATGACATTTTGTCTTCACTTGACCTCACGCATTAGCTTCTGTTCAGCGTGCAGCGACTTCCGGCACGTGTCACAATCTGCCTGAGACTGCAGTACGGTAAATGTGACTAGTGGCAGAAATAGAAACACAGATGCAGAGACAAAGAAAGCAAACATGTTAAATGAATCCAATCCTATATATGAATGTAACAAAGGAAAGTAAGAGTCTCATGCGGGGCTGTCAAACAAAGAGCCCAGGGGGGCAGAACCGGCCAGCCAAAGGGTCGACTCTGGTCCCCTAGATGACAAGTGTTAAAATTGTGGTCATGTCTTTAAATATCTTCAGTTTACTACACAGGCATGAAAATGTAATAAGTAATCCTTTAGTCCAAAAAGCTCTGCATGTGTGTTTAGTGATGCACATGTTGTTGAAAATGCACTGATGGCTTATTAAAGTTTACCTGTACTTCTTTTCATTAAAGAGGGGCAGGCTATGAGTGAGTTTGACACCCTTGGTCTAATGCATATTAAGTACCTTTAGTTATGATACCCGAAGCACGCTTAACATATCATGATGGTGTTTATTTACTAAAGTAATTCTGAATGCTGATAATTGGTGTTTAGTGTGGTCCCGGTGCTTTCATTGTTCCCTGTGCTGTTTCAGATATTCACCGGACTGCACCCTGGACACGTCCCCAAACCACGACAGGGCCAACGCAGAGAGACCACACACTCTCAGAGCAACACCTAAGCTGTACACCATTTGTTTTGTGGTCACCGAGACATAAAATCTGCATGTATAGAATCAAATGTGATTAAAACAAGAAGAAAAAAAAACTTTGCCCTTTGTTGTGTATCAAAATAATGATAGTTGTTGTATGGTGAAATATGTAATGCTTTTATTATGTACTGCCCAAAGTGTTAAAACACACCCATATCAAAACTGCAATCAAAACAAGGCTATGTTTTTTTGTTTTTTTTAGGTAGTGAGGAATAATTTCTCAGTTTCCCAAAGCATGGAACCTAAACAAATGAGGAATAAAATCTATATACACATATATCCATGCTCAAGTCAGGTAACGGACTGCTTATTTAAATAATAAATAAATATTAAAGCCTTAAACACGCAAGCTATGTGGGGGCAACATAAGGATTATGGTATTAAGTATTACTTTGCTGGATAAATTATATTTAATCTATTGTTTCAATTCAACTGGGTGCTTAATACAGAGACCTTCATCCCACACGGAAGTGCCGTGAGATAGCGTTGCCCCTAATTCCCCTAGTCCAACCCACTTTGTCTGAACGTCTCCCCTGATTGGTGAAAACGAGATTCCCTAGGCGTTTCATTGGCTGCACGCTTGCCTTTGTCAATCTACCATTGGCCAGTTGTGGCTGAGAACCCTCACCCCGCTTTGTGCCGCTGTCTGGGCAGCAGCAGGGGTCTTGGACAGCGGGAGGAGGGAGAAAACCAAAGAAAGGACAAAATGAAACTGGATGGGCTGAGGGGTGGAGGGTGGGGAAAATGAAAAAAGAGAGGGATACAGAGGGGAGATAGAGGGAGGAACCGAACCAGACAGCCAAGAGAGGCAGAGAAAAAGGGGAGGGAGCAAAGAAGGTTACCTCATCTAGAACTGTACACACGGTACAGGGGAGAAGTTGTGGGAAAGTAAACAGGACAGGAGAAATCCACTCTGTGTTCAGCCACTTGCAGCCCTCGCAGGGGACTATAAAGATGAGTGAGCTGGAACTGCAAGTGTGGTAAAAGCTCAGAGTTTATGGGAGGCTACCAGGATTAAAGGGTCATCAGGGAGTGCCTGAAGCTTCTCGGAGGACACACTACTGAGGACAAGGAGGTGAGAGGCATATTTGTTGTGCTCCAAATATATTCTCCCTTTCCCCCTTTTTCCTCCCCCTTTTATTCTGTCTCTCCTCCTTCCCACTCCCCACTCTCAGCGTGGTTAGCATGTTGCAAAGGCAGCAGCTTTGTCCAAGGAGGCTATTGATGGAGTGGAGCTGGGGGGCTGGTTGTGCTGGTTTGTGCCTCTCTGTCTCTTAGTCCGGCAGTTATAGGGGCAGCTGAGTGGACGAGAAAATGTGGAGGAGAAGAGCAAAGGATGGGAATGGCAGATACCCGTGTGGCCCTTTGGCAGAGTACACACCATCATGGACGATTAAACCTGAGCCTGCCTCAAATAGCCAGCAGGGATACAGAGGATGAGGCCTTGTTATGATAGCAGCAATTTCTGAGACAGACACCGGTAAGGATGAGAGAGGGATTGGTGGTTCATCCTAGACCCAAACCACCGACTGGCTGTGTGTGTGTGTGTGTGTTTTTTTAGAAGCACTGCACACTCTTCCAGTGCCTTAGCCTATAAAAGAGAAATTCCTGGCCTGATCCCGACCTAAACCATCCCAGTTTGACGGTTGCTTCCCGGAGTACAATGGCCCCTCCTAGGATGGATTTCATGCTGCCTCTATACTTTCAGCAGAATAGAAAGGGGACACAGGAGGGTGGAGGGCTGGGGGGGCCTAAGGGACCTCTGACCAAGTAATTTGCATTTTGGGCTAGGGCTCTGTTTCTGCTTCACTTGCCGGATGTCCAAGGCACTTCTTCTTTTTTTTTTTTTTAAAGAAACTCTATGGGCTCACTGTATCACATTTTTTTTCTCCTTAGACACAGTCCAGCACTTCCTACAGACATTAACAATCCATTCATGCATGGCTTTAAACTACCACAAAGACTTTACTATCAGTGGACACCCTCTTCCGTTACCACACATTCACCCATGAAACTTGCACACATGCAGTCACACAGTAAGGCACATGTAAGTACACATGTAAGGCCTTGGGACTGAGCTTAACAATAAGTCATTTGATAGTGGTTACACATCTCCCAAATGTTTACTGGTGTATTGTATGACATTCCCAGGGGAATGTAGTCAGGAATTAACTAGTAGAAGCAACTGAAGGTTATCTACAGTACTTTGTAGTTACATTACTGTCATGTTACCCAAACATGACTTATCTTCCCATAAGCTTTTCTGATAACAACTTCTAAAGCTAAATCAGCTTAACAAAATTAGTGACCCATAATCTTCACCTGCTATGCAGGACCTGAGTTAACATGGAGCCATTAGAAATGATAACATTTAATTATCCTAATAGCCAAAGACATGCATAGTAGGTTAACTGGTGTTTCTAAATTCTCTGTGTTAGCCTTTTTCGATGTCCTGGCTATCCTGATTTGGACAAGCGGTTAAGAGGATGGATGACTGGATAATATTAAAAACACATTATGGGATATTCCAAATTACAACTGAATAGATTTTAATTAAATTTTGTAGGCATAAGCACACATTTGTTTGAAATTCAGCGAATGTCAATACAATTTGCTAAAGGTACAGTATGCAATTTTTTGAGGCTATTTAAGAGAAAAAAGAATATCGTTCTCATAAATATACATAGATTAGTGTGTAATTGCATCTTCCAACAAATTGATGCATTCTCATTTAATCCTTTAAAAATACACAGCGGCGGGTACTGGTTTGTGGAAGCCGCCGTGTTCCCCCGCCATATTTGAATACCGGCAAGGACATCTCCCTTCTGACTAATTGCATTTTACATATGTGGCTAGAGACCGGCCACAAATGTAGTACATCAGAGGTGGAGGAGAAGGGAAGTTGTAGGCACTCATGTGCTGCGGAGGGACATAGAAAGAAAGGAAAACATGAAGAAAAGACTGAGACATCTTAATAAAATGTCATCCTCTTCCTCCTCACGTCAAGCCTCACCTCCTGAACTGAAGTCAGGGCTCAAGCACACAAAAACGTGCATAAACATGCTTGTTTATTCCAGATAATATCACAACAGGTTAGAGTGCAACCCTCCTGCCTCAGGCTAAGCAACAGCTGGTTATAAGCTAACATTAAACCAGCTAATGTTATGCTGTCTCTCCGTCTGATGAACAGTTTGAGTTTAAAGCATCAGAGTCCAGCAGTGTTAGAGCCACTTCAAGGACAGTTTCATTAACGTCTGGGAGCGGCAGCTAACAGACGTTAGCAGTAGCTAACATCGGCAAAAGCAGCAGCGCTTACTGACAGTAAAGTTCTGCACTTCCTCGCCAGCTCCTCTCAGTATCGCCGCCGTCAGTCGGAAGTGAGCTTCACTGAGTCGCTGACCCGCAATGGACTCCTTTCACACTATTTTACATCCTCTTCCAGAATAAATAAAGGTGCACGCTTCTCATCCAGCATTGACAGCTGAGGTAAACAGTGGACTGACGGCCTTCCACAGGTCAGGGGCGGATCTGTGTGCGGCCTCACCAGTAGCAGAAACACATCCATGGCGTTATGGGGTACAGTCTAAATTTAATGTTTTTAATCTCTCCTGGCTGAATTAAAGCATGTGTATCCTGTAGCAGCCACCACAACTAGGATTATACACTTGAATTGGGAGGGGTACGAAAACAGAACTCAGTCGACCGTCATCGGTTGTTTAGATTTTTATAAAGCTGTTGTAGCTCTAGAGAAGCTGTAGTAGAAATAAGATTAGTCGTGTGCTCACCTATAAATGCTAAACAGCGTATCCGGTGTAGGTCACAGCAAGTGTCAGAACAGTCAGAATGCTGCTGCTCATTGATAAATAGTCGTCCTCTTAGTGTGGGAATATTTTTTGTCTCGCTTCCAGTTTTGGAACTATAAAATGTGAGGTTTAAAAAGCATGGACATATACCAGAATTGGGGTGTTGTTTGCATTAAGGTAGGGTTTTCAAGGCGTGACACGTTTTATGCTTTTCTAACTGGTAGCTGTCAGAAATGTACCCGTGTACCCATAGGCACTTTTGCCTTGTGTTTACTCTGCAGGAAATGTGCCTCATACAGGCTTTGGGGTTTAAAGTAGCATATTTATTTTGTTCCTTGTTTTCAAAGGGGATTTCTGACTTGATTTGACTGATGTTTGTGTGTGAAAACAGCTGTCTTTAAGTCAAGCAGCGGCAATATTGTGGCTGTACATTTTGAAATTATGCCCTCCATGAACTATGTTATTGGTACTCTCTGCACCTGCTGACCGTGTTGACTAAAATGCCAACACATCAGGCCCAGGTAAAATCATTAACTTGCTGTCCTGTTCCAAACAGTGGTATGCACCTATTCCTTTCACCCCATAAAGCAGCTTCACCTTAAGCATCTCAGTGTTTACCCTTCTTTAAAGTCTGAAAACCTCTAAATTATTGAAGTACAGGGATCACTGAGTTTGGAATGTAACAAACACTAGAAACCAAAGATCAGGACATCTTGACCTCTAAAGTATTGATTATTGTTTTAGTCTCGGATCTTGTGGGAGGGCAGTTCTAAACGAATCGAATTGAATTACACATTTAATGTACTATAGCTGGAACACCGGTTTCCAAAGGTGTCTTCTTTGCTGTAAATTCCTTTGTAAAGAGAGTCCAAGGCAAAAATCCACCCGGCCTTATGGGTAACTCTTAATCATTGCCTAATATCTGGGTCCTAAGCACACATAGAGTTGCAGAAAGATTTAATTTAACTAATGTTAAAAGAACTGCTTGAGATTTCTCCAGAATAACCAAAGACTTTCATTTGGGAGCACATTTTCATATGTGAGCTCTTATTTGAGTGGCACATCAAAAGAGCAGCCACCCGTGTTTGACACTGACAATGAAAGTTTACCTTGTTACTTTAAGCTGAACAATATCAAACATCAAACAAACACAATGTCATATCTAACGCCAAAGGGAAGAGCAGACTGCAGAAACCCAAGAACTTAGTCACTGCAAGCATCAAAAAGTGAATTGTTTGATATTGTTTACATAAGACATTTTAGATTTACCTAAGTGTAGTTCATGTAACTATTGTTCTGTGGTCCCAGTTGCTGTTTTATTGTTACACTGTTGCCCTGGAGCGAGATCAGATAGAAGAGACTGATATCTACTTGGCGCTCAGAGGAAAGCCATTCAAGAGTTTTTATTGGGAATAGTGAATTATTTCCACTCAATTTGGATGCTTCATTATTAGTCTGTAGTAAGGCCGGGCGATATATCGAGGTTTTAAGAAATATCGATATATTTTCATACTCAATATAAGATGATATCGTTTATATATCAATATAGTCGCGTTACAATCATACCTGTAGCTCCACCAGTTCACCTCTCTCTTCTCCCAGTTTGTCTCTGCACATGTCCACACTGCCCCGCCTCTCTCCCCCGCCGCTTCACCCATAAATCACGCGGGAAGCGACAGCATGGCGGTGTTGCCGACTTGGCGACTTTGTGGCTAGATTTAGCCGCTTTTCACACCGTGCCGGCGACTTTTTTTTTTTTCTTCCTGAAAGTGACTCGCGACAAATGCAGCGACTTTTCCCGGTGATGTCAGCGACTTTTGGAGAGTTTATTTAAACTGAATTCCTCCGCTGTCGCTGTGTTTTGTATATATACAGCCTTCGTACTGCGTCCGCTCGTACGCTTTGGCATCGCCTGGCCATACCTCAGCTACATAGCAGAAGGTGGTTTGTACCATAAGTCACGTGACCTGAATAGTGGAAGTGGGTCTTTTTTGTGTGCTTGCAGACGCCGCATTGTGGGCCCGTTGCTGTGATACGTCAGCGCATATGTCTGTGGGTTCACTGTCTAAGATCCTGCTGACTGAAGGATGGAACTTTGTTCATTAGTCTGTTACATGTTTTGTTATTTGCACCGAGTACTAAATGTACAGGGGTACACACACAGGAGGAAGCACTTTCCAGTGAAGCAGACTTCACCAGACTCGCTTTTTAAAGAATAAGTCAGTCTTTTGCTATTTCGCTCTGTATCTTTTCCTAATAGCACAGCTGTCAGTCTTTTTCTTATAGAGGAAAAAAACAATTTATTTGAGTAGCATTATTATTTAAATATGCCAATAGTTTATTTTTGAGCAATTTCTCATGTGCATCTACAGCTGAATGTTAATAAAAGTGCCTGTGTGACGTTTGGGACATGTAGCTTTGACTAAGAAGGGCCTTTTTGTTTATACCTTTGGGGATGAAAAAATATCGAGATATATATCGTATATCGCCATTCAGCTAAAAAATATCGAGATATTACTTTTGGTCCATATCGCCCACAGCCCTAGTTGATAGTCTGCAGCATACATCATACAAACTCAGAAAAGCAATTCACACAAGGATTTTTGTAAAGTATTTGATTTTATTGGATAATTCCCCTTTCAGACAACTACTACGTTGATATTTAGGAATGCTTTTCTTTTTGGATGATTATGTGCAATAGACACTGGAAACAATATCACAATGAATCTAAAAATGCTGTATTGTGAACAAGAATTTGATCCCTTCCTGATTTCTTTTTTTGCATGATTTCTTTTTTTCTTGCGTGCTTCAGATCATCTAAGTAATTTTAATATTAGACAAAGATAACCTGAGTAAATACAAAATGCAGATTTTAAATTATGATTTCGTTTCTTAAGGGAAAAAAAATATTCAAACCTGGAAACCTGGAAATAGTAATTGTCCCCTAAGCCTAACACATCACTGTGGAGGAATTTTGGTCCACTCTTCTTTGCATAATTGTTTTTATTGAGCCACATTGGAGGGTTTTCTAGCATCAACGGCCTGTTTAAGTTCATGCCAAAGCATCTCAATCTGATTTAAATCTGGACTTTGGTTAGGCTGCTCCAAAACCTCCTCTTTCTTTTGAAGCCGTTCGGAGGTGGACTTTCTGGTGTGTTCAGAATTCATGGTTCCATCAGTTACGGCTAAATCGTTCAGGACCTGAAGCGGCAAAGCAGCCCCAGACCATCACACTACCACCACCACGCCTAACTGTCTTTTTATGAAATGCTGTGCTAGTTTTACCCCCAATGTAACGGGACCCAAACCTTCCAGAAACTTCAGTTTTTGTCTCGTCAGCTCACAGAATATTTTCCCCAAAGTCTTGGCATCATCAGGATGTTTTTTGGCAAATGTGAGAGGAGCCTTTGTGTTCTTTTTGTTCAGCTGTGGTTTTGCCTTGGAAATCTCCCACGGATGCCAGTTTTGCCCAGTCTCTTTCTTGTTGTTGAATCATGAACTCTGACCTTAACAGAGGCAAGTGAGACCTGCAGATCTTTAAATGTTATTGTGGGTTCGCTTTTGACCTCCTGGATGAGTCGTTGATGTGCTCTTGGAGTAATTTTGGTAGGCTGGCTGCTGCTGGCAAGCTTCACCACTGTTCCAAGTTTTCTGCTTTGTTTGTGGATAACGGCTCTCACTTTGATTCCTGGAGTCCCAAAGCCTTAGAAATCATTTTGTAACACTTTCCAGACTGATAGAGTTCAGTAACTTTCTTTCTCATCTATTTCTTCAGATTGTGGCGTGATGTGTTGCTTTTTGAGGCCTTTTCAGCCTACTTCACTTTGTCAGACAGGTTCTATTCAAGAGATTTCTTGATTCAACAGGTCTTTGTCCAGATTTGACTGATACGCAAATGTGAATTTGGACAAAATAGGTTTTGGATGTTCCTCAACAGCCTCTTTGAGCTGTGCATCACAGCTAATCGTAATTCAGAATACTTGAATGACACATTTATTTTATAGCATGGGCTCAGAACAACCATGTGACACAAGTGATGAGTTCAGGGCCTTTGTTTTCTAACATTTGTGATGTAAGGTGAATAACATATTCATCAAAAATATTCCTGTAGTCCTCTTGAGTTATTGCTTTCATTTATTTCTAATGGCTGACTGCAGCACTTATTGAACTGAACCTTTCCTACATGTGTCTGTCACCTAGTGATGTATTATTAATATTACAGATACATCAAGGCATAAGCAGACACTCAGATTAAATGTAAAATACTGCAACAATAATGGCTTTTCAAAAAAGTAGGTGAAAACAAAAAGAGAAGGGAGGTATTTTTATACTTACATACACTGAAAATATGCACATATTCTAAGCCCATGTTCATTTTATCACTTTTAAAAGTACCTTTTTGGTTAAAAAAATAAAAATAGTAATAATTCTGCCAGAAAATCGATTCTGTTCATCTCGACGTAGCCTTTTCTCCCACTCAAAACGCTGTGTCCAGGTGAACAAAATCAACTTTGGGATTTCCTTACTTGCATGATTTGAGCATGCATCAAGCCAAACCTACTTGTGGTCAACACATTCAGGACATTATTATCTTTCACTGTTTTTACAGTAATGGACACACATGTCTAGCCCACTGCTGTGCTGTGAACACAAATGGGATATGGGGAAGTAGAGGTTAGTCCCCCTGTGTCCTTGATTAATGTCACATCACCAGCAAATCTGCTGTTGTGGACTGACATTACCAAAGAGACTCTGTACAGCAGAGGATGTATGAAGGCCAGAGTGGTTCCTGAATGAATAATGTGTTCCTATATGTCTGAGCAGTGACAACATAACAGCAGCTCCGGGGTGGGGGTGGGGAAGTAGGAATAAACTGTCTAGGATGTGTAAAGATAACCCTTTTATCATATTTTGTTTACAGCGTGATATGGTATTCCACATGGCTTTTGGCACTGGCATCTTGTGAATTTCGCATTCATAATATATAAAGCAATAAGGCTTATCTTCTTCTGGGTTCAAAGTCTTTGGTAGGGCAAGTTTATGTTTAAGCAAATCCATGAAATCCACAAACATCTGCGAACAGCCTCCCACTCACATTGTTACGCCTTTTGACAGCCAACGAAAGACGTATTCTGCTTGTTCTCGAGTAGCTGTTTGCAGTTACTAAATTGGCCAAGTCGCATTTCTATCTCCTGATAGGAAGTCCGCTGGGAAACTAAGGAAAAGATGAAGAAGGAAGGCGTGCCAGCGGCAGAACCATCTCTGCCTGGCACCGTTTGTTCTTGTCAATGGTCTGCTAGTCTTTCATTGTATGCTGAGTGTTTGTGAGCCACTTTGTGTAAAGGAAACCCCTAAAGTAGTGGTGGTCTCAGTGACTGTTACATCTTTCCAGTGCTGTTTATTCAGTCATCACCAGCTGCTGCGCTCTGCTTTTGTCTCTCTTTGCATTTGGTCAAACTGTAAATCAGTGCCTGGCAGTAAGTATGCAACCCAGCAGAAGTATTTTTTTTTTCTATTTTTAAACCCTGCAATTTCATTTTTAAAGCAAATTGCAAACCCTTTGTTAAATAAACATCAATAGAGTGATGAGATGGAATCACGCAACACAAATTGGATGCCAAGTACCCACAAGATTTAACTAAGTAATCAAAACCAGCACACTTTACTAAATCTGCAAATCCAAGTGCTGCCACATTTAAAGAAACAGAAGGTTTCAGCTAGAAGGTACACTGTAAATGTGTGCCCTGGCACACTACGGATAACCTGTAAAAGTATACACATATTTCACGCTCCCTTCTACACATACGTCCCTCGTCTCATTACCACGTTTGGTACACAGCGAGGGAGTTTTCAGAGCCCTATGTAGGTCAGGGACAGGGTGTGTAGGAGTTGGTTTCATCTCTATTCTGTGATGTATCTCATTTTCCCCCACAAGAATAGCTTTCACACAGCGCCACTCCTGGGGCTCTTTATTTTTCTAAGCTTGAGTCTGTTTGATGGCTTGTCCAAATGCTTTCTTTCAAAGAAAGTTTGCTCAGAATACCTGTCATTTTAAATCTGAGCGGGTTATTGCAAGTTAAAGATTCTGGCTTGCAGTTTCCTATTAGTATTCACAAGCAGACCCTTTGTTTAAGCCACCAGCTATGCTGTTGACTTGTAATTATTCATAAATATCAATATCTCCAGTATCGTTCATATGTTTGCTCAAGCCAAGTGTATAGTGAACAACTGAGAATGATTCTCCAGTCAGCAAATCTTTTATCTTTGGAAGCGTAGTGTCAGAAACTTTCCTATAAACTTAGTAATAAGCTTGGCTGGTGTCTATTTTTTTTTAAAACTTTTTTAAAATTTTACCCTCCTAATATTTCAGTCTGATAAATGTATGATGAAGGTGATGATATTTTCATTAACCTAAATAAATAAATAAAATGAACCAGTATGCAGACTAATTTATTAAACTTTTCTACTTGGGTAGCTGGCACCAGATGTATTTCTCTGTTAAACTTAATTATAATGTCATCAGGTGCTGCAGTCAATGATGCACTGTATCCCAAAAAGCTCCCCCTCCCCTGTTAGTTGTAAATAAGCATAGTGAAAAGTAAGACGGATGAGGCAATATTCTGAGCTAGAAAATCAACGGTAGTGTGCAGCGTCAGCACCCCCGGGGGGTCCAGGCCTCTCCAAAAGGGTTACCGTGTCCCCTAAGTTGAATTCTAGTGACATACTTTTACAATTATGAGTAAAATTAAGTCATTCAGTTCCATAATGAAAAAAAGTTAAACACCATTGCTGATAGGTTATTGCAGCAACAACCCAGCTCATGTTAAATTACTCAGTTAATAGTAGCTTAGTCTGTCTTCAGCTATTGCTTAGCATGACTTAGGGGGACACTGATTTTTTGAACACATGGGTCTATGTAATTCAGACTTTGGGAAGAACTCCTCATGGCTCTTTAACTAAAAAGAGGCCATTCATCAGCTCAGGAGATTCTGTGCTCACAGTGAGTGACCCCAACTGTCTGTGTGGTTACTTCATTATTTGACTTCTGCACCTTGAGAAAATGTGTACAATAATGCACACTGGTTCATAATGTGGCTTTAAGACGATTATTTCTGCTTGGATCATGGCCTCAGACATATAGGTGCTAATTCTCATTCCAGCTGCTTCACACTCTGCTGCAAACCGTTCCAGAAAGCTGGAGGCCACAACCCAATTAAACCAACAGGACCGCATCATCCGCAAATAGCAGAGATGAGATTCGAGGCCACCAAAGTGGAAGCCTTTCCACCACTTGGCTACACCTAGGTGACATGACTAGGTGATGGGTGACAAAGGGCAGCCCTGTCTGAGTCCAGCACCCACAGGAAATGAGTCCGACTTATTGCCGGCAATACGGACCAGGCTCTCGCTACAGTTGTACAGGGACTGAATGGCCTGCAACAATGGGCCAGACACGCCATGCTCCCGCAGCCCCTCCCACAGGATCCCCTGAGGGATGCGGTCGAATTCCTTCTCCAAGTCACAAAACACAGACTGAATGGGCAAACTCCCACGACAGGCACTAACCATGTGGCTGCAGCTCTGAGCAGCGGCCTCAGATCAGGCAGGCCGTGCCTTCCACGGTGCAGGGAAGCAACCCTCTCGTCTACCGGTGAAAACTCCAATGTAGAGGCAGCAAGCCGAAGGGATACAAGAATACCCACCCCAGCTTGCTGCTTCTTACTGAGGGCAACTCCAGACTCGAACAGAGTCCAGCCACTCTCCAGGAGACTGGTTCCAGAGCCCAGATCTTGCATTGAGGTGAGCCAGACTATATCTAGCCGGTATCACTCAACCTCACACACTAGCTCAGGCTCCTTCCCCCACCAGAGGGATGACATTCTATGTCCCAATAGCCAGCCTCGATAGCCAGAGATCGGTCCGCCAGGGCCTCTGCCCTTGGCCTACGCACGACACACACTGCACCCAACCATTAATATGCCCCCGGGTGGTGGGCCGACAGGATGGCGGACCCATGTCTCCTCTTCAGGCTGTGCCCACCCGGGCATTAGAGTAACTGCTTTTTCAAAATTTTAATTTTGATTGATTTTATTGATAATTAAATTACTAGTCCAGGACACGACTTTTTTTTCATAGATTCTTGATGGGGACCTGTTCCAGCATGCTATTATACACCACCGAGCTGAACTGAGATCCAGTTTGAAGTTTTACCCTTTTTAGTTGCGACTTTCTAAAATAGTCCACTGTTACCTCGACCAGATCTGCAGCTCTTAACCGTAGTAGGGAGATCTCTGGTTTATACTTAGCTTGGCTCGTAGCTGCTAACTAACTAGCTTGCTCGTCTACTGTAGGTCAGCTCAGCAAAGAGGAGAGATGCATCGAGTGTCAGATTGCAGCAGCAGAACTTTTATTCCTTTGCAGGAAGCAAGGACAGTGTACAGCTGAATGCGCCGACATTTCAGTCATAGCTGGGCCAACTGAACTCTTTCGGTGCTGCAGTATCAGGTATTTTCTGGCATAACTTATTTTTACCGCCACCAAACACACTTTTTCCCTCGCGCTCCTCTCCCGCGCTAGCCGACACACACATACACAGGGGGCAGAGAAGGTGGGTGGTCTCAACACTCAAACAGTGGCTTGAAATACATTACCCATCAGGCTATGCTCTTAAAGGGGCAGGGCTCTGCCGCTAACACCACATAGCTTCATATGTGTTGGCCAACACACCTATTCCACCCAAAATACCTCCACTTTTATTCTTAGAGTTCCACATTTCACAGCTAACTAGGCTCAGTTAAATGTTCCAGCAGTAGGGATTGCCCTCTGGTGGCATTTTCATACCGTGCTCTATATATCTCTCCCCTCAGCCCCAAACGGTCGCAGCAGATGACTGCCCCTCCCTGAGCCTGGTTCTGCTGGAGGTTTCTTCCTGTTAAAAGGGAGTTTTTCCTTCCCACCGTCACGAAGTGCTTGCTCATAGGGGGTCATTTTGACTGTTGGGTTTTCTCTGTGTTATTGTAGGGTCTTTACCCACAATACAAAGCGCCTTGAGGCGACTATTCGTTGTGATTTGGTGCTATATAAATAAAATTGAATTGAATTGAATTGAATATATTACATGACCTCAATACAGCATTTCAGTATCAATTTAATAGAAAGGGGAGTGTTTTTTGTTTGTTTGTTTGTTAGTTTTAGATATTTAAAGTAATAATGTTGCGATTTCTAATGTACCAATATAACAAAATACTGTAATATTACTGCTCTTTCTCTTTTCTTTATAACATTTATTCATTTGTTCTTTAAAAAAAAAAACTCCTCCTTTCTTTTACAAATTTGGATAGCCACAGACTGCACAGCCACAGCCCAAATGTCCAGTGAATTAATCAGTACCCTAGTGACGAATGTAGAAACAATGCTTTTGAGGACAGAACAGAAGTTTTCCATCCACAAAAGAGTCATTGTTGACTTGACCAGTGAGTGGGCCGAATGGAGAAACTGTGTATGTGGTACAGAGGCTGTGAAAGAGGCCAAAGGCTGTGGTGGCACGTAGTTGTTAACAAGCAGAGGAACCGTTTCTGAAAAAAGGGATGTTTTCTTGATAAAATTATTCTGTTTTGTGTTCATTTAAATACATTTGCATATTTACAATTTTGCAACATTTTCTTAAAACTGTAGTCAAGTTTTAGATGGCTGAATCATTCTTCTGTTGCTCACCGATCATCTCCAAAATCACCATTCTTAATCTGTTCAAAAAAACATTAACTTCATCTAACACTAACCTGAGGTGAGTCAGATGAATCAACATGGTATCTTCTTAAGTCAGCCTATTCTCTTCTTCTACAGAATTTCTCCTGTGTTCCCAGAACAGTGTTTCCTTTTTAGCAACAATGGAAAGAGGGAACTGTGTAATCAAACACCAACTGGAAAACATATCCATGTATCTTGTGCATTAGGAATCTCTTAATTACCTGAAGAGGAATATGCACAGAAGAAAAAAAAACATTTCATGTTGGTGTGTTATTTATGTTTCAAAATTTCAAAAACTAGTGACCCTGTTCTTCACATACATTTGATTTAGGATTGAAAGCCATCACCAAACAGGGATCACAGCACAAATAAACATCATCCAAATTGAGCTGTCAGCAAGCAGTAAAAGCTAATGAGAGCCATAGCAGACATTATCCTTGTATCCAGGTCAAACAAAATTGCTAACAATAATTTTTACAATCCACAAGCAACATGTTTCATGGCTGCGTTCCCGCGCAGCCATCCTGTGTTTAGCTGCCTCTGCTCCGTGCTGTCATTTTCCCAAAGCACCCTGACAAACTGCCCCACTAATCCCAACAATGTTCCAGCTCTGGAAGCAGTTTGGTGCTAATCGAAATGCAAAGCAGATGCCGGGCTCAGGAGTCGTACACTAAAATGGGCTAAAACAGAGCTAGTGCATCATAGAAAATCCCCACTTTTCTGAAATATTTAATAAATATGTGCACAATTATGTTCAGTGCCTTTTCATTTTCTCAGCATGAAGTCAAACATTTTGAAAAAGTATATGGATGTTATCGCTGTAAGAAAAGTGAGCCTTTTGTTCTAAAAACACTGGAGGATTAAAAGTTCATATTTTTTAGTTCACTGTTGTTTAGTACAACACAGATCTTTATCTCCAATTTGTTTGTGGCTGTTAAGCAGCTTTGGCAATGTTTGCAAAGTTAAGACAGCATTCCAGCCATCAAGCATTACCTTTTTGCCTTTATCCTAGTAATAAACTGTAGTGTTGGGAGTTAAAACAACATATTTCATGTCTGCACAATGTTTTATGATTGCACAGCTTATTATTAGACACAGGATAATCTTATAACCACCATCTTTTCTCTGCTTTCTGGTTGTAGTGGAGAAATATTTGAACATTTGTAATCCCTCAAAAAGATTAATTCTTATCATGCTGTCATTCAGTACATTAATTAGCCTTTTTAAAAAAAAAAAAAGTATTTAATTTTATTTTTTTAAATAAAAAAAATCCATAAAAAATTTTAAAATAATAAAAAAATAATTAAAACAAACAACAACTTACATTTTAAAAAAAATAATTTAATTTATTATTTTTTAATTACAAAAATAAAATAAAACTAAAATAAAAAATAAAATAAAAAAACCCAAACCCCCTTTTTTTCCCAAATCTTTTCTGATTACATGGACTCAATATATTTTACACTGGCCTTTTCACTCTTTTTCAGCGATCATGTCTACCATGATGTCCCAGCAATTACCGAAAGAGGATGAAGAGGATGATGACGAGGAGCAAGGGGAAGAGTTCGAGTTTGATGACAGTGCAGATGAGGATAAACTTCAGGAAGACAGTAAAGCGGTGACGGAGTCTGTCAGACCTGTCCAAGCATCAAAAAATGGGGACAGCTTGACATCGGGCGGTGCATCACAAACGTTTACTGACAGCGTGAAGCTTCCTACGACTTCACCTTCTGCTGGACCAGACAGCATCGTCACCAAGGATCCAGCTTCAGTTTCTGCTACAGGTAACTAGTTTTCAGGAGTAATATATTGTGCAAACTAATGCTGATTAGATTTTTGTTGTTAACCAGTACAAATGATAAAACGTAGTTTAGCTGTTTTCTCAAGTAAACGTGAGTTTTGATCGACAAGTTGCTCATTTTGTAAACTGATGAATAAATTCTACAAAACGGCACGAGTAATTGTCCAATCTAAGGTGTACATTGGGTGCTGTGCAATTATAGTTATTATATTTATGAGCAGGAAAGTCAGCAATCTTCTTTATACAGTTATTTATACTAAACAGATGTACCATTTTTTTTTAGTATTTTTAAACGCTGAGGGATTTGCCAATATTCTGTTTCAACCGAAATGCTTTTAAGAACAGGCATTTACTCCTTATTTTATCTTCCACTACTAAACTCTTTCAAAGATCTCACACATCAAACACATAAAAGATCGTGGGATTTCAAACTCATTTTAGTTGATGGGCTACATGCAGTCCCAGTTGTTCTCAGTGGAAACCGCTGAATAATAACACATATAAAAAATAATAAAAAAATAACCTTCAAAATGTCTTTAAGCCTTCCTTTTATTTTTTTTAAATTTAATTAAGACATTAAAAAAAAAAAGCTTTCAAAAACCCGAAACCAATTGAAAAGCAGCCCTTGCTCAACTTGCCTGAAAATTCCCCAGGCTGCAGAAAGTATTTGGCTATTTCCTATTAGATTGTTTTCTGATTTAATGAGCCTTCCATTTACAAAACAGATGATGAACAGCCTGAGAGTCTGCTGCCATTGCGTTCACATTACAGTTTCAGGTTCCCATTGGAGAGGCGCGAAACAATAGCAGCATTTTCCTGTCTTCCTGATTCAAACAACTTGCCTAGATCTAGAATTACTTCTAGTTTTCCTGATATTTTCGCACCTGCTCAGCATTACTGGCATCACCACAAAAGGAGAAGATGTCCTTTTTGTTCAGTCTTAATCTAAGCCATTCAGCGGGCCGAACTGGATCTTTTGCCGGGCAGGTTGTGGCCTCAGTGCGCATGTTTGCCACTCCTGAACTCGACAGACATTGTCAACAAGGAGTCAGCCAACAGGCCGGTGCTTGCCACAGAGGCGCAGCAGCGTGCAGGCACGATCCAGCTCTGCTTAATAACAGACTCTGCTCAAATCCACAGCAATGAGCTACCAGAATATAACTGCAGCGGTGACTGTCTAGGCAACTGAAAACTTGTTCTTTATGGGAGTTATTTTGCTTCTGTTTTTTTGTCGCTTGCAAGCTGTCTTTCCCAGTATGTACAGCCCAGCTTCTCCAGCTTTATTGGGTAGGCAGTAAAGCTGGAAATGTCGGTACAGCCTCTATAATGGGCACAGGTAAACAAACGGATATAAACAGTTTATTTCTTTTAATACAAGAGACCGGCTGAAATATCAAAAAACAGTAACTTAGTAGGCATCGACAATAAATGAATCATAATTTAATGCATCTCTTTAAATTACTGACAAATCCAGCTAACACTGGCAAACTTAATTATAGCATTATTGAAACATCAATACTGGTCAGCCATATAAAACACTTTAAACCATTAATCTTTGATGGTACGTGGTGTTTTGACCTATTAAAAGACCGGCTGCAGAGAGTTGTGGAAAGCGATGAGTAATACTGGCTCACGTCATGCGCTGTATTTAGAAAAGAAGGAATGCTGCACTCACATCAATGTGGCTCGTTGGTCTAGGGGTATGATTCTCGCTTTGGGTGCGAGAGGTCCCGGGTTCAAATCCCGGACGAGCCCAATTATTCTATTTTTCGTTTATTGGCCTTCTAAGTGTTCAGGATGCAAAGAATTCCAAAACGAAGTATATAGAATTACATAAGTCTTAAGTGAGCACTGTAACATACAGTTTACTTCCTGCCTAGGAGCATACAGTAGTGATATCTGCAGTTATATATAACTCTGTTCTATTTCAGTGTACTGTGTACTTTAGTGAAGTTTAGAACTTCACTGAAATACGCAGAGTATTAGCCTAGGTAGGTAAGATCCTTTCAGCTGCTCCTTTGTTTCCCAAGGGGGTCACCACAGGAGATGGATTCACATGTTTGATTTGGCAGATTTTGCACCGGACGTCCTTCCCGGGGATGGGTGTCTGGTGTAAAATCTGCCCCTGAGACTGAGTGTTTCTCCTCCTGGTTTCTCCCAGGGATAATTTGCAAGTAAGATGAATGTGTTAACCACTACACCATGGAGCTGCGGTCTTCATAAATATATTTTGTTAATGTTGCTCGTGTCAAAAATTCCAGACGTGGATATATGCTATATAATTCCCCAAAGGTTTTGCATTTAATAAGCGTACAAAAGCTTTGGACTCAAAGCTTTACATCCTCCTGCCTGTTGCTCTAAACAAAGGGGTTTAAGCAAATGACTCTCAAGTGTTGTGAGGTGGAAGTATGAAGTAGAATAAAGTCATCGGTTTAAGTGAAAACATCTGTGTGGGTGGTTGTTCAGGGGATTCGAGTAATCAAAAATGACCAGCTATTCTGGCTACAGTAGACTATTAAAAGTACACTGGAAGTACAACTGAAAGTGCAAATAGAATAAAATGGAACTTTTTTTTGTCAATAAAGCTGAAGGTTACTGTCCTGTGATATTTTCCACCTCTGAAACCCACATGCTTCAGCCACTTATCGTGCAGCCTTTCATTAAGCTGCCCCTGGGCATAACAGGGAACCGCTAACTACTTTGCCACTGAATAATAGCTTGTCTCAGGTAAGCTGAGCTAGAAATCAAAATTTTCTTTACTTAATGTGATCTGATCAGTTTTCTGTAGCCACACAGAGTCTCAGTGACTTCAACCAGTTGTACGTGGCTTTAATCTCTGCTTTAAAGGATTTAATTGTTGCCTGGAGCAGACAGGCATTAGAGAGCAGAGTTAACTTTCCTCTTAATTGGATGAACTTATGTAGATATAAGTATGATATATTTACTACCTGGCTAATGTTGCCAAATAGGCCCTGGTAATTACATGCTCAGATAAAGAGGGAGATTTAGGTCTTGGAGAAGTTCTGTTGGACAAAGTGAAGTGATTAGTGCTTAATTAAAAAGCTTTTTTAGCAAGTGTATGTGTGGTAATCCGTTAAGTGGGCTGCGAGATGCGTAGGGGAATTCTGGGCGTCGATAATAGTGTGCAGTGGAGGTCTTATGTAATCGAGGGCTGAGAACAGCTAAAATTTAGATCCTTCCTTTACTTAGATAACACAACTTTACTTGGATGGAGCCAAAGGATTTCGATCATCGCCTTTGCTTAACTGCACCATTTTTATACACAACACGTGCTGTCAGAACACACTACACCTATACAAACCACTTTTAGCTGTGGCATTTTTTACACAGCCCGCTCAGTTGCCTGATTTTAGTGATGCTCGTGAGTTACATTAACATTTTTAATGCAAAGTTAGCTTATGTAAAGCTCTGTATATGAGTAGTAAATAAATAATAAATACATCAGAGTCACAATGGCTTTGATCATGCAGCAAAGTTGCATTTCTAGTTTTTTTTACATGTGTGTTTCCTTTTTTTTTTGGAATAATTTGTCTCACGGTTGCTGTTTTGCTGCTTTTGACAGATGTTCCAGTTACTGAGTCACCCAGCTGGTAAGTTGCCTTTGATTACGATCAGACCATGGGGGAAAATCATTAAGGGGCGGCGGAGAAAGTAAATCACCGCTATGTCATTATGCCTGAGATAATGTCATCCTTGCACTTCATCCAAACATGACATTGAGTAGGAGATACTGTGATGTTATAACAGTTAGATGCCAGATGGCGTGTCACACAGTGACAAGTGGTAGTGTCAAGTATGAAGTGCTGCCGCTGATACAGTTCTAGAGGGAAATCACAGCGCTGCCTAACTCACGGCGATGCGCGCAGTACATTAAGATTAGCTTTGTCCACAATTCATAATGCTGTAAAGTAAATTTAAAAAGTCTTCTTGCAACACAATTTACTTTTATTCATACATTATCTTAACACACTTCCCATAGTAAAGACTAGACCTGGCTTCCCTCCAGTAGGTCGTGTTAAAGTGAGGTAAATCTAAATGTATGCAGGCGCGGATTACAAAAATGGGGGCAGTGTTTCTGTGAAGACCTGTGCGTTTGTTTCTGTTATTGCTTTGAGTAGAACAAATTCAGCTCCATTCATCTTCATTGTATAAGTGTTGTGACACCTGTTAAAGCCCTGCACACATATGGAACGCCCACAGGTTCATTCCAGTTTCTTCTTTTTTTGCTGATTACACTTCTTAGAACTGTGTGGGTGTGTATGACTGTATAAATGACAGCTCCCTCCCTCGCCTGTTAGCTTTGCTCCGAGATGTGGGGGAGGACTCCATGTACTGATATGTGTACACGGAGTCCTCGCATAATTCCAAGCAGAGGTCTGACCGCCTCCGACTTGAGGAGTGGTCTAATCAGCCAGAATAGCTGAATATGCTCGTGTGGGAGTGCAGGGACATTAAGAGGCAGCTCACGTCGTAACTTGGCGCATAATAGCAACTGCATGCTTCTGTGCTACGGGGAGTGCATTTTATGTAATTCTGTTGTGATCTTGCGAAGATGACACGCCATACTTGACATTCACAGATTGCACTTCCTACATACATGAATACATGAGAGTCCAGTACCTGAGTCTTGATCACTGGAAATGTAAAATGAACTGCAAACCCAGTATCCGTTCCTGAGAAGGTGCATCAAACGACCTCAATGTTGAAGTAGTCAGAAATCATGTTTCATATGGTTAAGATGATTTGCTGTAAGGCGTCTGCATAGATGATTTGATTTATTGATTCCACGAAGGAAACTGCCTTATTGTCTGCCGCGCTCCAGGGGGAGGTCAGCAGTCAAAGTCGCTTACCGAACAGAAGCCCGGGCACTGACAGGCAGACATAGGCGGTCTTTCAAGGATATTTCAGCTTATGGTCAGCTTGAACTCACGATAACGCGTGAAAGGCAGCCATCCTATTAAATCCCCAAAGCAAAATGAATCCCACCAGTCAGTAATAAACAAAATAAAATAAAAACCGAAATCAACCACAATATTGAACTCATCGGCAAGCGAGGTGACTTAGACTGATTATCTCATTACAGTTGCGCCTATTGAGAGGTAGGTTATACTCGATAGAAGGTGATAACCAGTGAACCAGTGTCAGGGTCATGGCTGCTCAGGGTTCAGCACACTCAGCTGTTGAGCAAAAACTGACCCGTGTGGAGAGATATTCTGGCTGAAATTTCAGGAAACTTGTAAAGATAAAGACAATAGAAAGATCTCAGAACGTGACAGACTCGTCAGAGAGCCTACACTAACCCCGTGACCTCTGCTGAAAGTGCCTTAATGGGCATTTGAGTGTCAGGACTGGGCTGGTGAGCAATGGAAGTAGATGTGGTCTTATGAGTCACATTTTCTTTTATACTATGTGGCTGACTGTCTATGTGGCAGCACTGTTTGAAGAAAGGCTGCAGAGGCATGCTATGGGCAGTATTCTGGGTCGTAGCGTTCATTTATTTTGACCCGTAACACTTACCAAATATTTTTTAGTTGTTAGAGACCATATATCCCCTTTCATGGTAACACTGGTGGCAGTACCAAAGTAATACCTCTGACTCCACTGCAAAAAATTGTTTAGGAATAGATTTAGGTGTTGACTTGGCCTCTGAATTTCCTGCTGCTGCATCCTATCCAACATCTGTAGACTCTGCTGGAAAATTAAGTGTGATCCATGGAAGCCCAACTTTGCAACTTACAGGTACAGGACTTCGAGGATCTGCTGCTGGGGTCTTGGTGTCTGGTACCAAAGGACACCTCCAGAGGTCTCGTCGGCTCCGTGGCTCGATTGGTCAGAGTTGTTTTGGCAGCACAAGTGGAGCATATACATGTGGGGCAGGTGGTTTATCGTTGGAGCTGTTTTGTGTACTTCCTAGCTTTACTTACTACTTATTGTACTATATTTTACATACTGACCTTGAGGTCTTTTTTTTGGTCTGTCTCTGCAAAAACATTTTCAAAACAGCAAAAAAAAAGAAAAAGGCAAAAGCCTTTTGCTTGAGATCTCATCAGACTAATTTCTCCACCCTCTGTGCTCGGTGGAAGCCACGAAGCAGCCCAGTTTGTGATGGGATCTCCCTCCTGTGCTTCTAGGAAGTGTGTTCAGAAACCTCTGCTGATAGTTTGGATTCCTGTTCGCTTTCCTGTGCTGAAAGGAGTTGCCTGTCTTTGCGCACAGGTGTGAGCGCGTCTGCACGTGTATGTTTCGGCTGTGTGCATACGCGAGCGCATAAATGATTACATACGTGCGCGCTTGCGTGCCTGTGTGTGTGCGATAAAGTCACAGCGAGGTCTTGGCAATTTCTCATTCAGGGAGATTTCTGCTGAGTGCACGTTTCCAGTTCGGTTTAGTCAATAGTCTGCCTTTTAAAGGAAAGCTATCAATAGCACTTTCCACAATCAAGGTGTTAAGACTGTCAGCACATCCACTAAAGCTGTCAGCATTTTTAGAATAATATTGCCAAAATTACTTTGCGATTGTTATTGTAGAAATATGTTGGGTTTTTTTTTTTTTTTCCCGTTAACCCTGCTATGACAGCACATTGGCTCGTTACAGCTATTAGGCTCAAAGCGCAGCGCTTCTCTCCGGAGTTTTATGTGCATACCAGTGTTTGATACCGGCATTTACTTCTGACTTCACTTTTTATCCCGTGACAGATAGTTTTCATTAAACGGATGACACAGAACTTCAGCAGTGAAAAGATTAACACAAAAGACCATGACAACGTGGCGTGCATGCAGCCGTTTCATGCGCACAGAGCCCTAACCTTAGAGAATAAAACTTCTCTTCTTCAGTTTTTATTGTTTTCCCTGACAGAACTTTTTCCCCGTCACCTTTTTTACCCTTTTGGAACTTTGCTGAGAACTTTACACATTTGCCCTTGGAAAGAAACGCGTCTAATCTACCATGAAGAACACATTTATTTTTCACAGCCACTTTGTTTGAAGAACTCTCACCTTGTACTCGCCTGTGTCGGTTGTGCTGTGAAAGAAAGAGAAACAAAGGTGATACTGTAAAAACATTTAAAGCAAACTAGCGTATGAATATAATGAGAAGCCATGAACTTAAGACTTGCAGTGCAGTCTAATTGGAGTCTGTCATGTATAGAAGAACTTAGCATTAACACAGGGCGCAGCGTGGGAAAGGTTCAGGATCAGGAGTGGGCAGGTGAAGGATTACTCACTGTGCTTCATGAAGACATGAAAATTATTACAGTATATTATTTGTTCATTAGATTATGTTTGCACATAACTTTGACTTGCATGTAGGTCAGTCAGATGATACTTTATAGACAATCAATAGAGAGATCCTGATCATTCTAAATGCTTTTTCTTTCAGTTCTATCAGATATGACCAGGAGAGATCGGGGGGGGGCAGGGGGGCAGGTAGAGCCATGTCATGCTGTACTGCTCTGGTGCAGTAAAGAGAATGGAAACAGACGGAAATGCAGGATTTGCATTCAAGCAGCTTCCACTTTGGGCTGCGCTCTGCCCCGGGCGATGTCATTTGCATTGAAAAATCATTCCTCTTTCTCTCTTTAAGCTATATGACTCACTGGGGCTTATAGGCAGAGATAAGTTGTGACGGGGGTGGTGCAAAGACATTCCTGGATCGATCGGTACCCTGCTCAGATTACTCATACTTGACATGAATGCGCACAGTCAGGCAAGCAATCTGTGTATCACTATTGTTCTGACTCTGCTCTTTTCCCACACAAGTAATTTTTAATGACAAGGGATCAGTTCATTGCAAGAAATGTGATGAGAAACGGCTCTTTCTTGTTTTCATGTGGGCGGAGATCCTTTTTGTCCTTCAGATTGAGATGAATGATGCTACATCATAGACAATGCGTCAGAGTAATACTTTGGAGCACTTGACACCGCCACAAAACCAAATGGTATTATCAGCAGCTCTAATACAACATGCTGGCAGGGCATATCTACTTCCAAGTATGTGGCGGGAATTTATTGTGCAGCAGGGAAAACGTGGCACAAATGAGTTTAAATGTATATTTAAGGAGAATTTAAAAGGCCCTGTTTCTGATGTTTCCGTCACGTATCATTTCCAATACTCCATTCCATATTCCATAGATTGCAGATGGTTAAAAACTACTGTCTGCTGGCTTTGATCATTGCATGCTCTCTGCATGCTCCTACAGTGAAATATAACACTTTGCAAAATTGTTGAATGCCAGTAGATATTTCAAGTTTGCAGGCCTACCTCCCCAACAGTTCTCGTGCACACCAATCTTCAGGCACGTCACATTTGTCGACTAGTCGCCCATCACTCTGAGTAGCTACCGGCATCGCAAGTATTGCTGAGGTGTTTAGCAGAGAGACAATTTAATTAGTGTAGATGAGATTCTCCTACATGCTGGATCCTGTCATATTATCAGTCATGTGGGGGAGAAAAATGCCTCACTGGTAGCATCAACACAAGCATTGTGATAGCTGTATCAACACAATTTCCCCCTGTGGTGCTAGAGTCTGATTTTAATAGCTGGTTCAGGGCATGTTTTCATTCATAAAGCCAGTAGTAATTATAGTCAGCCTCAGGCCTGACAGACAATGATTTGACAGTGCTCAGGGACATGTTAAGTGACTCAAGTAGCACGCTTTGGGCATGTGGCTTTGCAAAAGTTCTTGTGAATAATTGAAATAGTGCAGTGTAGTCCAGTTATAGCTGAAGGTATCACTATTTTTTTTTTTTTTTTAAATGCCATAACCTTACTGTCGCGAGCTTTAGAGGCTGAGCAATCCGCTAAATTTGATACTGGTTTTTGTCCTGATTTCACAGCTGCATGGCAATACACACAGTGGCACTGTGTCCACGTACAGTGACGGCAACAAGTCTGTGTTACCTTCTATGACAAAAATGTACGAAATTTTCCTGTTGTTTCCCGTGGCTCGGTAAACATTCTGCTGACTTTTATGCTTGATGTTTGAAAATGTTTTGATTATATGAAACACCAGTGAGCAAAACAAGTTGAAATTATGCTGCAGACCTGCTCTTTGGAGGGTGCCAGAATTCCTCTATGCAAGAAAAAAAAAAGCATGTTATCACTTCCAACCAAATTTCTTTGAAATCTGTTTTGGTTTTTGGAAAAACCTTTCTTAAATATCATATAAACACAAAGACAACAGGGAGAACAAAACAGCCTCTTTGGCAGAGGTAAAAATGCACCAGTGGCCATATTGGGAAAAATCCTGTTCCTGTAGTTACTTCAGAGACATCACAGTAATTTGACTGTAGCAAGATGCGTTCTGTCAGACTTTAGGGAGTGTGCATTTTGTTAGCTTAAACAGCAGAGAACTATTTACCCCACCCCCCACCCTCCAACCACTCTGACTCCCCTTCCTCACACTGAAATTAACTTATTATGAGGCACACAGCGCTCAGTGTTAGTTTAACTGTGCTAATGTTTGGGTACCTTCCAGGGCCTCGGTAGCGGCGGATGAGCCCAGTACTTCAGTTCCTCGTGTAGGAGAGGAGCTCCAGGGGCTTCCTGTGGCACCGTCAGCTGTGGAGTCCCCGGTCGATTCGGGAGACCGCAGGAAAGAAACCGTCATGGAAGGCTCGAGGGGCGTCTCTGAAGGTACAAAACTAAATTATATTGACAGTGAACTGATACACCTTATATTGTAGATCAAGGGTTCAATTTCAGACCAAAAAAGATTAAACCTAAGCTTGCCTTGGGACTCAGCCTCATTCCACCTACGTATTACAGTGTTCACATTGCGGATAGATCTGATAGAAAAACCAATACGGCCTCGAGAATTGGGTAAACAGTACTGTGGACCACACTGTAATGAGACTGGCAATATGAATTGTAAACAGTATTTTGTTAGTATTACACATTGCATCTCTTGACCTTGATCAAAGGTGGCAAGAACACCATATTACAAATCTGCGGTCATCTCATGGCTCATTGATTTCTACACTGAAAGGCCAGACACACACACACATAAAGATGCTTCCATGTGTACAAACGCATGCACGTGCATACACACGCCATTCAAACATTTACCGATGCAGCACCCACTGGCTCGCGCACATATTCTGTGCCATGATTTGATTTTTACACAGACATGACATGAATCCAATTAATTTAGGATGAGGATCAATAGAGTACCATTTCCATGAGGGAAAATTGCTTTTGGATTTCGACTCAGTCAGCAGTGCTGCTGTTATTTGAAGGTGGCTCAGAAATGAGAGATGTAAAGGAGCCCTGCAATACTGCATGGCATTTTTTTTTTTTTTTTTTAATGTCCCCCTCCTCTGATGCGTTTTCACACGGAGCCTTCTACCTTAGTCTGAATGCGTACAGTGCAGTTAAATTGATCGAATAATAGAAGCACGTTAAACCTTTCTTCCCGATATCGAAAATTAAAATACAGAAAACGGTAGAAGCCAAACTGACTTAAAACAAGAAAAATGACTATTGTTGTGCTGATCCTAATGAGAAATTTATTACTATTTCACGCTTGCCACAATTTCAGATAAAGTCTTCAATTGTTGGACTTCATATTTTGTGTGTGTGTGTGTGTGTGTGTGTGTGCGTGTGTGTGGATTCACCTGCTGTGGAGCCAAAATTGTGTATTATTTAGACAAATTACAATTCAGTTTGGCAGCGTGTTCTGTGTATGGTCCATTGTGAAAAATGAAGTATTTCCTCTTTGTTAAAGCAGCCATTGGCCTTCAGTCCTTGGTTATGGCCCGGCACATACTTCTGTGATCACTGATATTATATAGATGATTTTTCCATATATTTTAGATACCCTTTAGATTCAGTGAGAACTGTGTCGTTTTGTTGCTGTGGAAAAAAACAAAGTTAAATACAAAATAAGAAAACGCAGTGAAGAACTTCTGGTACACCACATCTAAAGTAAAAAGCCACGTTCCCAAGAGGCCCAGCCACTTTCCCGGTACGCCGAGAGTCAGGCTGATAGCCCAAATCCAGTTGTTTTCTTCTCTATTGTGAATCCTCCCTGAATGCACAAGCATCGGGAACCAAGCGAGGTATAACGAACGTTTGCGGAGCTAATCCTTTTTTGTTGAGGGAGAATAAAAAAGAAACAGAAACAGAAAGAAAAGATTAGTTTATCTTCTGGCTTGTATGTGAGGTTATTTTAAATTTTAGACTGAATAATCCATGATAGAATACACATCTTCAGTCAGATTAATTGAAAACAGTGATTGCTGCTGTTCGGGGTTTAGGGGAAAGTGTTGCAGACAAATCACAGTTTAAGACCAAATCGATGAAGCTCACTGAGCTAAATTAGGCTGAAACACTCTCAAAGCAGTTAATGACAAATCCCGCCAAGCGTGGAGAGAGAATGGGTCAATAGCTCAAACAAGCCTGATACAATCATCTTACGTCATGTGGGCAAAGCCGCTGTGGCAACAGTACACAAGACACGCGTGATGTTTAGCAGATCTCCCTACGAATGAAGATGTTTAAAAGCTGCTGGTTCCATAAGCGTGGCGCGCCTGTTTCTGCCGTCAGTGAAATATTTAGTGAGTGCAAAGCTCAGTTCGAGTGTGTGCTTGCTGCTTGTTGAAGAGAAATGTAAAAGAATATTCTAACAACAGCAGGTGCAGCCATTGTACTGAAAGTAGGAACGACAATATTTATTTCAATTCCGCCGTTTTACTCTGCCAGCTTTGTCTGCGGCTGAAACCGAACCGCAGACGGCCGAGGCTTCAGAGGTGATCTATGATGACGTCCCGAGCGAGGAACCCCTCTCCCCCGATGAAGGTCAGGAGCCGCAGACGTGCATTAGCTTTCTGCTTCCTCTCTCTTAGATCTCGGTACACGGTTTCTGATGTCTAATACTTTTTTTGGCATTGAGCAGATATGATCTACGAAGACGTTCAGAGAGACGGCGGTCCTCTGGAGGCAGACAACGGATGGAGCTCCAGTGAGTTTGAGAGCTATGATGAGCATTCTGATAACGAGGCCAAACTGCCAACAAAGAGCAAGGTAGAGCACGCGCGAACGCGCTCTCGATACCTTTTTTCTTTTTTTTTTCACCCCCGCACACACAAATTGTCATCTCTCTATATTGTAAATGGCATCATAACCGGCCAGGTTGCTTCGGTTGGTTTCCAGCACGTTAAAAAAAAAATCAATGTGAATATTTCATCTCTAGTGCAGTTGTCTTTATTAATGTACAGAACTGTAAGGAAACTATAAATAACATAAAAAATGTACACCGGGCTGTCTAGCTTTATACTTTCATTGTGGGATGAAAGTAAACACAAGGCATCTCTTTTTGAAAAGCCTCAGATCTCTTTGCCTCTTCTCTGCCAAGGATGTTGTTAATCAGTGTTCTGCTTCAGAGTGTCCTTCCACATGATGGCACTGTGTTCACATTCACATTGTGCTCCGTTTCCTTTATGCTTCACCAGCCTGCAACGTGCATGCCCACGTTGCAGGCATAAGGAAGATTTCTATCATTCTAATAAAAAAATATTTTGCTCAGTTGAATCTTTATCAATGTATAGATTTCTACCTACCTTTACATATTTTTACATATTGAAGGTGTTGATATAACTCCACGGTAATCCAAGAAAATCCCAAGTTAATGCTTCGAGAAGCAAGGGAGACCAGGGTAGCGAAACGCATGCTCGTGAAGGGAGAGAAAATGAGTTCAGGTAATTACACGAGGGTGTGGTGTGAAAATCCCCCCACAGTTCCCCCTGCAAACTTGTCCCAGGCCACTGAACAAAAGGAAGAATTCATCGGCACAGGTTTGACAATTAATGGAAAAAAACGGTGACCATTAGGGCCCAGTTGCCCTTTTTTGGCAAGTACAGACTTGATCAAAAACATGTACTTTTTAATTAGTTTCACCCAATTAATTTTTCACCAAGTGTACCTTAAGTTGTCATCTTGTCTAAGAAACCTGGGAGAGCTGCAATAGAGTGTTCTTATTTAATATGTTCACTAAACCGCCTGCAACCCCCGCCATCCTTCTGTAAATCAAAGGCCATCAGTCTGATACAGCATAACCCCTTTGACCAAAGCAGTGCTTCGAGCTTTCACTCTGTGCTTGTGATTAATTCCCAGTGTTTCGTTGCTTGTTTTGCCTTGATCTCTTTGCCTCCATTTCCCTTTTCTATTTCCTTTTTCCCACTCCTTCATCCCCCCTTTTGCCTTTTGTGGCTAAACACGACCTGCACCCATGCCCCGCCCTTCCTTGTCCGATACCTGTAGCTCTCTCCTGAAATGCATCGGCTGAGGGAACGGTGCGCCTGGACCAAACGGGAGCTGGCTATGAGGCTGTCTGGAAAACACAACTATGACATCAAGGTATATCTCCGGCAGCGAGTGAACACAGCAATATCTCACCGTGTCTTTAGAGAGCTAGATGTTTGCCAATAGGATTGATGTTCACCCTGAGCTGAAATATGCTGCCTTGTATGTTCAGCTGATATAAAGGCTTAACTGGCTTGCTGTACCATCCTTCCCAACTTGCCTGTGGACTGTGACTTTGCTTTGAGATTCCTGGTTGGTCTGTTGGTCTCTCTCGCTCTCTCTCTCTCCCTGCCTGGTTTAATATTAAGATATATTTATGGAAAACATTAATTATTCACTAATATTCTGCATATTTACTTCCATAAACACCAGTGCAGCTTGCCCCCAATTAATGACCTACTTTCCTGAAGTTGTTTCATTGTTTAAAAATACTAGCACCGTGGGTATATTCTGGGTCTGTGGCGTCTTGTTGCAGGGCGTCTGTGATACTAGGGGTGGAGTTTGTGGTCAGCTGAATGCTCCCACCAACTCTCATGTGGAACTCTGTTACCATAATCTTCCCATGATTCGCTCATGGACTCACTGATTAGAGCCTGTACAGCAACCCACGGGGAGTCACAGATGGTGAGATTCATGATGAGTCTACTGAGCGCCACTTGCCTCCATTTCTCTCCAGAGGAGCACAGTAGGTTACCAAGTTGCCACAGCGTGGCACTTTCCTCATGCGCTAACGCTCTTTGTTGTCTCTGTCTGCTCTTTCTAACCAGGTTCAGCAGCTCATGAAGGCGGCGAGAAGCGGAACGAAGGATGGGCTTGAAAGGACTAAAATAGCCGTCATGCGAAAGGTTTCCTTCCTGCAGAGAAAAGATCAATTGGGTAATGCAGGAATAGTCTGAAAAGTTTGTAAATCTTGGTCAACTGGCTTGTGTGGATAGAAGTTACACTATGTTTAGGAAGTTATGAAGTTATGAAGTTTGGGTTTTGTAACTCTTTACAGTTGACACTTTGAATTATAGGCAGTTGCTTGTATATAGCCAAGCCGAAGAAGCATTTCAGGCAGAGAGAATAGAAGCTCTTACTTTTTCTTTCTACAAATCCCTTCAGGGAGAAATGAAAGCACTGTGAAAAGCAGATCTCACTGATTATAACTATAATAAATAAAACAGACATGCTTCCTCAGTTTTCAGACAGACAGTGTGGTCGAGTGATTTATTTATTTGTTTTATTTATTTTTTGATGTGCGAGAAGGTAGAAAGATGAAGCAGCTCTTGCGCTCTCATATAGGACCTTCGCTTAGCAACCGAAATGGATTAGCATCCATTAATGGAGAACTGAGCAGCCCTATAAACCATAGATACCAAACCCACACCGCCAACAAATCTTAAAGCCATCACAAAGAGGTAAAGAGGTCAGTGCTGCTATTTATAGGTGATGGAGGGGAAATCAGCACAACGTTGTATTCTTTTTCCACCAATCCTCTGTTATCATTCCAAAGTCTTTAATTGGAATTTTGGAAGCTTCTAGTATTCATGTCTTTATGGTTATGGGTGAAGTAGGGATTTTAGAAACTGTTGAATGTCTTTGTGCCAATGCAGAGATGAGAATGTGTCGGGCCGTGTTTTGCAGTCACACTTCTTTGTGCCTCCTTTACTCCTACAGAAATACAGTATTGTTTGATTTTTTTTTTCCTCCCCCTTTTGCGAAAGGCCTCTCTGCCTCACCCGCTTTCTCTGTCTCTCTCTTCACTTCTTTCTCCATTGCGCTCTCTTTCAGAGAGTACAGAAGTCTCTTCATATTTTAGAGGTAATAAACTTGGTGTGTCGCAGTTTTTCTTCAGCTGCAGTGAGATGTGAGGGCTGCATTTCTGTTATTCTCTCGCTCCCTGCCTCAATCTCTGTCGCATACACACTCTTTAACCATTCTGTGTCATTCTCTTTTTTTTTTCATTTCTCAACAGCTGCAGAAGAGGAAGATGATGCAGGATATCTGGATGTGGCTGTGTCAGAAGTGAAGCATCCTCCCCCACAACTGAGCCCGATGCCAGAGGGTCTGACTAGCCACCAGGTACACCGGAGCGTAGCTTGCTAAACGTAACAGCTTCATGTTTACTCTGGTTCCAGTTGAGGCTGTTAATATTAATATTTGTTTATTATCTCCACAATTTTTACACAACATCACAAATTTAAACTCTTCATCCTGTTTGGAAAACTGTGCTTTGTACCTGCTGGAACAGCTGCTTTCATGTCATAGGAATTCCAATGATTCAGCGGTCTGGTGGAAGCCTTGTTCTGACAACCCTTCCTGTCTTTGAGTCTTTCCCTCCAGTGACAAACGCATTATTACAGTTCAATCCATCAGACTGCGCCATGCTTAACTGAAAGCATATACATACTTCAGCCCAATCACGTCCCCCGTAGTGCCAGATTTTCTGACCGCTCTGTTGTCTGCGCAGGTTGTCAGACGCCATATCCTTGGCTCCATCATTCAGAGTGAGCGCAGCTATCTGGAATCTCTTAGGAGAATCTTGCAGGTAAGCTGTTTAGTCTAGTCGTCCTCTTCTGCCACATGCAATATCATTAAAATGTAACCATTATGAATTACACTGAAAAGAGGAGCGGTGGTATCAATCAAATTGTCGAGGTGTCTCGGTGTAAATAATCCTGATAAAACGCCCGTCCTCATTTTTGTGATGTTGTGCTGATGCCGAGGGAGAGAGAGCCCATCAGAGTTGCATAGAATGGGGTGCAGCTTCTTGTCCTTAATCTTCCTTTTTGGAGGGGAAAAGGAGACTTGTTATCTCCTAATCAGCGAAAAATAAGAGGCACACCTACTGAAATGCACTCAACAGTGATCAGTGGCTGCAGTGAAAAATCGTTCACTGTAACGATAGAATGCGCTCCCTTGTTTGTTGAGTGACATGAGTGGTATAGCTCTTTATAAATTCCTCTTCTCTTATGAGAGTCCAGATAAATATAAAGTGGTATCGGGAAGCATATAAAAATGTGCAGCTGTACCTAGCACAATTAGATACAAAATTGTAAATTCATTATTATAACTGCATTCATTGTTGCAGCTACACAGAAAACCTGCAGTGGTGATATGCTGTGCTACTTTGCAGATTTTTATGTTAATTATCAGTTTGCCGTTGTGGACTTGCAAATCACGAACAACTAGAAGGGCACTTGGAGAGCAAATGTTTTGGCATTGCCAACGCCCTCTCTACAGGTAGCGTTGAGTTACAGTGCTTGTTGCTCCATATTTCTATTCTTGGACTCTCTTTGACATCATACAGGTCCAAAAGTAGAAAAAAAACTGTTGGTAATTAACCATTTAGAGCTTGGCATGAGGTTTTGGTTCATAGGGATTGCTTGCACATACACTGACCTCATTATTTGAAACTTGGTCAACTATAATAAGAGTTGCTTGCACCATGCAACAAGTAATGGGTTTTTTCTTTAAATAGATTTGTCAACTTAATGCACTCTGTTTTTACTCCAGTCTGACATTACCTCAGCCGTAGCAGACGTGATCAGAAGTTTACATACGCTCATGAATATCTTGGTAATTTGGGGGCATTTTAAGATTTCTTTGAGCTGTTCTTTACAATGATTGTATAACAGAACTCTTTAATGACTTTCAAAAACATGTTTATTTTGGATTTTCTCTAATCCACACAGGGTCAGTAGTATACATTTGGGCTCAACTATATACATACTCTAACTTAAATTTTTAATAAGTGGCACTGAAGGTTCTGCAGTGTCTTTTACTTGACAAACCCAAGACCTATTACCTTCTTGTTAGTGATCATTTTAACTGTAACTGGTAGTTTCTCTTTGACGATTGTCAAACAAATCCTGCTTATGCTGATAAAAAGGATTTATTTGACAGCACTCATTGGATTGACCAAGCCTTTCAGATGAGAGGTGAACTGCCTTCAAGAAACTTTATAGAAGTTCCATTCGCTTTTGTCAAGCTCCAGAGACAGCCTGTAAAAGCATCTGCAAAGACTCTTTATGTTCCACAGCCAGAAGCCCAGAGACTTTCACCCTGCTGGGGCCTCCCCTGGGACTATTGCTCTGCCCAGGGCCACCCTTAAGATTGAGCACCGTGCACCCCTCCCTGTTCCAAGGGTGAGGGTGGTTTAGCAACAGGCTCAACTCCAGTATTCAGGGTGTCCAGAGGAGACTGGGTGCCCTGGCTGAGCAGCCCCAGTCATCACATCTTGTGTCCCACTGAGCAGCCCCAGTCATCGAATCCTGAGTGTCCTGAGAGAGTCAGCCTGAGTCAGAGTCAGAGGGTTCCACACTGCCAGAGTCCGAGGGTCTGGTACCGCCCGATCCCAACGGTCTCGGCCTCCATGGCTGGTCAACTGCTGTCATCCAGCGGTGTGCTGCCACCACCACCACCAAAGCCATCCTCTAGCCAAGCCATTGTAAGAGTCCTGTTGCCTCCGCTGACACCAGCCTCTAGGGTTTCCTTCATTGTCAGACCCCAAAAGGTCTTCTCCACCAGTGTCGGCCTCCAGCCATGCTGCCTGAGGGTCTCTGTTGCTTTCATCACCCTCTAGCCGTGCCACCAGAGGGTCTCTGTCACTATCGATGGCCTCCAGCCATGCCACCAGAGGGTCACTGTTGCTGGTGTCAGCCTATAGGTAAGGCTCTGGGCCACTAGCCACTCAGTCGGCCCCCAGAATGGCTTTGTCTTGGTCACTGGCCACCCTTCCGGCCCCCAGATTTGCTTTGCCCCTGTCGTTGGCCACTGCCTCTAGGTCCTGCCCCATGGTCAGGCTGACCCCCAGAACACTGTGTCTCTTCCGCCTAACCTCATGGCTGGGCTGGCCCTCAAAACTTTTCCTCTGTCTTCTGGGCTTGAATGCTCCCCTTTTTGTATTTTTGATCTGTTTTTGTTTATTCAGTTCTGTCTCCAAGTCTGCATTTTGGGTCCGCACGCTTTCCATCCACACATCATATGATGCAAACATACTGAAAATTTTGGAATCCACTTAAAAAAATGTTTTAAATTAACTCTACCTATTTGGCCAAGAAGACTGGTATTTAATCAAATGTTACGGGTGTGTGTGTGGGGGGGGGATGTAAAACCTTGACCCTGTATGGATTAGAGAAAGTCAAAATAATTTAAAACCTGTGCACCCAATTCTTCTTTTTGAAAATCATTAAAGATGTATACTGCACTGTATCTATATCCTGGAAATATGCAGAGTTCAAAGAAATCAGTGGGATCTCAACATTACCATAGCATTCTTGCACATGATGAGTGTATGCATGGTCAGAGGTTTCACTAACCAAACACTAGAGATGCCAACATAATGACATTGCAGGTGTTTTAAGAAATGGATTGAGTGAAGTAAAAAAAAAAACCCACAATCTTGGGCAAGATTGTGAGTAACTATGATGGTACATGCATACACACAGGCTAATTGTCCTACCACTTTTTTCAATCCATAAACCATTGTTTTGTGTGTTTTGTCAACATCCTGGAGTGAAATGATTAAAAGGTCTGTGGCATACATTGTGTGTAAAAGATAGACGTCTCCTTCCGTACTGAAAATTGAAGCCAGTGCAGTAGTGCCTGCTCTCTCTCCTGTGGACCAGCACAGGGTGACTCCTCAGGTTATAAACAGGAATCTTCTGACATCATTTCCATCAGGAAACATTTATCTGATGACTTAATGCTGTCTGCTTTAGTTTCAAGTCTAATTTAATACAGCTTCGTGTTTGTAACTTATGTTTCAAGTGAGAATAAAATATGTTTTAAGCCGAGTAACTTTTAGGGAGGTTCTACCTTGACAAGGTTCTAGCATATAAGTCTACAGTGTTTATCAGTTAGGTCCATGCCACACTTGTCACATCAATAAACCAGAAAGGTGTTGGCCAAAATGCTGAACTCAAGACTTTAAAAGCAGTCTTCAAACCAATAGTTGACGTTCTGTGAATACGCCATCTTTTACACACCATCTATAGTGTGGACCAGGAAAAATGGCCTACATGGTTACTCCATTAGTTTCTTTTTTTAATGTTAAATACTGTTATTATCTTTAATTTACAGCTTACACGCGATATCTATAGTTCAGGTTCAAGGAAGTTACTTGCTTTTCATCCACAGAGCGTTTGTCAAATCATTCCCGTGTTAATCTCTGCCTCTTTTCACCGTGTCGTTCTTTTCATCGACAACTCTGCTGGGAGGTCTTCTTTTTTTTTTTTTTTTTTTTTTGCCATTATTATTCTGGCTTTTATGATTACAGGTCACATTGAGTTCTGAACATGTTTGTTAGTGGCAAATGCTATTTTACAATCCTTGAATTACCGGGCTTCTAGGCACAATGACTGAATTTTCTTACTGATTCACAAGAAATTTGTCGGTTACCCTGCAGTTTGTGTCTGTTTATGCTGCTGACAAGAGAAATGCTTAAGAGAGTGGATTGCTGGTTCATCTTAAGAACCTAACCTCCCACCCACATACAGTGTATTGATATAAGCAAAAATGAAAACACAATTTTCTGTCACAATCTCCCCAGGAGTACCACAGACCACTGATGGAAGCTGATCCGCGCATCCTGAGCCCACGGAAAATCCGTCCTATATTTTACCGAATCAGGGAGATCACCCAGTGCCACTCCATGTTTCAGATTGCACTGGCATCACGTGTGGCTGAGTGGGACAGCACGGAGAAAATCGGAGACTTATTCGTCGCCTCGGTTAGTGTGCGTGCATGCGCATGTTTATGGTGTGTACATGTGGCAAATGGAATTGAAATTGGAGGCTAATTTGCTGCCTTATGCACGTGTGCGTGTGTGTTTATGTGCTTTCTCTGGTTCTAAAATGCAATCAAAGTCTTGCATTCTGTTTAGAAGCACTCATATTGTTCTCGCCATTTCTATCTAACATTATAACGCCATCTTTGCTACCGGGGTTATAATGAGCCATAGGTTTTTAGATTGAGCAAACAGTCATAGTTTGCTCCAAACATGGAATCAATTACAGTTGTGATGAATATCTCAGATGCATCCAGTTCTCTCTGGGATACGTGTTTACAACTTTTGGTGCTCGAATAGTAGCGTTCAGCATGAGCTTTCCTTTGTGAGTCTCAGCCATGTGCTCATCCATAAGGTTGGCTCATTATTTGCCTATCAGAGGGGCTGATCTGACTCTCTGCACTGCTGGCCATTATAGTGCTATTCCATTGATATCATAATACCTACCACCAAATGAGGACACATTGGAAACAAAAGTACTGGGACTGTGCACTCCTCACTAAGCAGCTTCTTTTTCATGTGGTAATGTATCTGTACCTGCAAGGCTTGTTGTAATATCTGAGAGGCAGTGTCCTGAGGGGCAGTGTGAGCAAAGAGGGTTAAATCCTTCATGCAATTTGCCAGTTCCCCACTACACCTCATAGTGCCACTATCAGCTGTCTGGTTTGGGTTTAATTGAGGAGAGAGAATAAATGACACAAAACAGACACACCCCCTTACACATACACACACACACACACATTTTGCCACCTCATTCCTCTTTGCCCAACTTCTCAAATGGCTCGTGAAGGGTGCTTTTCAGTAACTGGAATGGTAAACAAACCATTTTAAAGCACTATACTTAAGCATCCATTTTCTGGCCTCTCTTTACATTAAAATTACCTGCAGGTTGTCCTGGTTAGTCATTTGAGATATTGGAGGAAATTGCATGACTTTGTATATTGTTATAAACAAAAACATGAGCGCCTGAACCTCTTCTTGTTGAGCTGACTCAAATTCCCAAAATCTTACTTCCTGTTTGTGGTTTGTGTTTCTACAGTTTTCCAAGTCCATGGTGTTAGATGTATACAGTGATTACGTGAACAACTTCACGAATGCCATGGCTCTCATTAAAAAGGCGTGCATGTCCAAACCAGCTTTTCTGGAATTCCTAAAGGTGAGCTTCAATCCACGAGCAAAGTATAGTATGCATATATATATATTTTTCAATTTACAATTTAATGTTACTCAGCTGTGTTTTACCTCCTATTGTTTTTTTTTTCTTTTTTATTGTTTAGCAAATGCTGAATCTAGCAAATCCTCAAATCTCATTGATCCATATAATTTTAGCTTTATGAAACATACAAATAATTAAGTTTATAAAAAAAGGTGATTATTTACACAAAAATTTGATTTAGCTCATTGACTGTATTACATCCTGGTTTTGTGTGTGTGTGTGTGTGTGTGTGTGTGTGTGTGTGAGATTTAAAGGTGTGTTCTTCTATTTACTTAATGTTTCAGACATTAATTAGAAATCATGTGCTCATGGGTAGCACAGTGTATGGAAGGTGCCATGAAATGATTTAACAATTCCCTCTGCTCCCAGCATTTACGCATGAGTATGACCCAGATCACTGAGCTGTAATGCTGATTTACAGAACCATATCACCCAGCTGACAGGCTTGCATGTTACTCCAGATAAAAATGTGTCCTGTTCTTTCTCCTGAAAGGTTCCTCTTTCTCTCCCCACTGCATGTCGCACCTCTTACTGGCAATGCAACGACAAACAAAATTACAAATTACACGGACACAAACGGGGAAAAGCGCTGAATTGATGAAGGGCTTTAATGGGTTGGTTTTAAAATATAGTGGAAGCGGTGACATTATCAGGCTATTTCAATGTGATAACAAAGTAATCGCTGTAGTTGTAGACATCCATCTTGGTGAGCTCAGTACACTTCCGTTGATAGTTTTGGCGCACTAATTAAAAACATTCTCAAAGTGATTTACATACAAACAGCTATTTTTTTTTTTATATATACAAAAAAACATGAATGAGAAAATCAGATGATACCTAAAATATCACAAACATGACTGTAATTAGGTCATTCAAATTAGGACTGATTGTAGTTTTAGACATTTTGTATTTATGTGCATAGTAGCGTAGCTTAAGTTCAAGGGAGTTTGTTCTTGGATGGCAAGACTTGTTATTAACCCTGCTGGAGATGTCATTGGCCTAATCAGCTGTGGAGAGAAGTATCCACTTGACAGGTCCCAATCCAGTCCTCGCCCTATTCCCCTTTTTCCTTCACATTAAAAATTGATGTCAAGTTTTCGCCCAAAATTAGCAGTCAGTTACAGCATGCCGGTAAATGCTGAGGCTCCTTGCTGTTTAATGTTTAGGTTGCCTGGCAACAAATACAGTTTTACGCAGTAAGGTAAAACTGCATATATTTCTGGTGGCATTGCCAGGTGCGTACTTTGGAATAAAATAAAATTGATTGATCTTACATGCTCCGTGCTTTTTGCTGCTGTCTCACCTGCTCTGTGTGGCTGACACTGCAGCAGACACTCAGAAGACAGTGGTTTGGATGACAAATGACAAAAGGGGACAACTTTGTTGCATCATCCTGCACTGCGACTGTCTGCCAAGGACAGCTTATTTTCCAGAGAAAGATGTTTTTTTTCATGGATACGACTTTGACCATTGTTTTGTGTTTTTCTCTCTCCTTGGATCTCATTTAAACAGCCTTGATGTGGTACTCAGGAGTTAAAGTAGGTGGAGGAACCCTAAAATGTGGTGTAGCAGTGCAGTGGTTAAATGAGCCACAAAGTCGTTTGTGCTGTGATCTCCAGTTGATTTGTTTTCTTCGGCCCAGCCTTTGAGGACAGGCTGTGTTTAGCACGCCTGCGCTGGTGTTAGCTATGAAGTTTACAGCTTTTTGTAGATTCATCCAAGGGCAGTCAATCTGCATTATATAAGCAGATGTTACATGAGCTGTTTTAGACCTCTGCAGTATAAAGGTGAAATTCAGTGTCAAGTAACATGATAATTAGCATTATCAGCTTAAAATTGACTGAAATTGACAACTGCTTACAAAGTCCTTATATAAGCAAGTCTAACGATGTGTGCCTTATAGATAATTGGGAAACGTGACTACTCAGGGTTGAGACCAGGAAGCAGAGTTGCAGTCTTACACTCCTCTCTGCAGCTTCTCTACTCCTGTCATCCCCCCAAAACCTCATCTCCACAGATTTTAACATCCATGTAGATGCTGAAAATGACAACCTCAACACTGCGTTTCATCTATTAATAGATTCAGTTGGCTTCTCCAATTGAGTCCACCCACCACTTTAATCACATTCTAGATCTTGGTCTGACATATGGCATAGAAACGGAAGATTTTACAGGACTCCCTGACAACCCTCTTTTGTCTGATCATTTCTTAATAACATTTAAATTTACAGTAATGGATTACACAGCAGTGGTGAATAAATATCATTACAGTAGATATATTTCTAAAAGTGCTGTAACTAAGTGTAAGGATATAATTCCTCCACTATTATCCTATTCAATGCCATGTACCAACACAGTGCATATCAGCTACCTAAACTCTGCTCTGATTATCTTGTTATGCTGCAGTAGTTTTACATCCTCACTGCGTACAACTTGGGATATTCCGGCTCCTCTGAAAATAAGAGCCTCAAATCAGAAGTGCCCGACTCCCTGGTATAACTCACTAACTCACAGCTTAAAGCCGATAGCCTGTAAGCTATAGAGGAAATGGTGTCTCACCAGGATGTTTCCTTCAAAGCGCATATTAGACAAATATGTAGGACTGCTTTCTTGCATTTGTGCAATATCTTTAAAATTAGAAACATCCTATATCAGAGGGATACTGAAAAACTTGTTCATGCATTTATTACTTCTAGGCTGGACAATTGTAATTTATCACTATTGGGCTGTCCTAAAAGCGCCCTGAAAAGCCTTCACCTGAACCAAAATGCTGCTGCTAGAGTACTGACAGGGACTAGAAAGAAAAAACATATTTCTCCCATATTGGCTTCTCTTCATTGGCTTCCTGTTAGAACCAGAATTTAATTTAAAATACTTCTTCTCACATTTCAAGGTCTTGAATAATCTTATCTTAAACACCTCATAGTACCATATCACCCCAATAGAGCACTTTACTCTCAGACTCTGACTTAGAGGTGGTTTCTAGGGGATTTGAAAGTAGAATGGGAGGCAGAACCTTCAGCTTTCAGGCCCCTCTTTTTTGGAACCAGCTCCCAGTTTGGAATCTAGAGACAGACACCCTCTCTATTTTTAAGATTAGGCTTAAAACCTTCCTTTTTGAAAAGCTGAGAATTAGGGCTGAATCAGGTGACCATGAACCCTCCCTTAGTTATGCTGCAGTAGGCCTAGGCTGCTGGAGGCTTCCAAGGATGCACTGAGCATTTCATCTTCACTCACCCCTTTAGCTCTGTTTATACACTGCTTTGCATTTAATCTTTAGTTATTATTAAACTCTGGCTCTCTTCCACAGTGTGTTTTTATCCTGACTCCATCCTGTCAGCCCCAACCGGTCGCAGCAGATGGCTGCCTCTTCTTGAGCCTGGTTTCTTCCTGTTAAAAGGGAGTTCTTCCTTCCCACTGTTGCAAAGTGCTTGCTTATAGGGGTTGTTTTAATTATTGTTTTTTTTCTGTATTATTGTAGGGTCTTTATCTTACAACATAAAGTGTCTTGAGGTAACTGTTTGTTGTGATTTGGTGCCATATGAATAAACTTGAATCATCTGTTCATTTATTTAGGCAGTTATGGATGAAGCATTGTATACGTTAACTTTAATTTTAAAAAAACTGCATCAAATGGCCGGTCAAATCTGATAAAGAAAGACTTAAAATCTTTGCTGGCTGTTCCTCCAAATAGGATTTTACAGTTTTTCCTTTTTTTATACTCCTGCCACCATATTGGCTGTCGCAGAATCCCCCCACTGATTTCATTTAGTGCCATGTTTCTTTCTTATAATATCTCTTCAGCTACCTGTGACCTAACCTAACAATGACGATGGACACTGCATCCCACCCTGCACCAGTCCAATATACCTACTGTCTGGGAAAAAACAAAATTATTGTAATCCAATTTGTTGTCAATGACATTTCACATTATGAAATAACCAGATATGGCCATCAACACATACAGATCCACTATGAAAAGGCTACAAAGAATTAGGACATTACATTTAAACTTTAAATTTTTTTTGAGCTGTGAGAATAGCATTATCTCATTATCTCACGGATTCTGATGCAGACTGCACAGAAACAGTTTGGTGATATTTGATGAGCTTTTTAAATGGTTGCATGGAGGACTTTTGCAACTTTAATGACATCTGCATGCAAGAGCGCGTGACAGATAAGAAGGAAAACAAGGCAAGTGCAGGCGGCACCATGGGGTAACATTACTTCCTGATTTGTTGGCTGAGTATCTCTGCGGCATCAGCTTGAGGCAACGCCAAGCTGCAGCGCATAAAAAAAAATTAACCCGATTAATATTATGTGTTAAACTGCCTATCAGATTTAATTACTCGTTAACTGCGGGTGCCCTAACGGTGTTCCAGATTGTTTTGGCCCACTTTTACCTCTGATGGGAGCTAAAGTTGACTTTACATGGTTAAATCAGTTAACACCCTTTTCTAGGTTCCTTAATGGAGAAAACCTGTAGTTCCTAATATATTAGGAAGCAACTCCAGGTTTTCTCTGGACACGTCTTATTTGTGGGGAACGAGAAGTCCTACTCTGCTTTAGCTGGTGTTTCCCACGACCTCTCTATTACGTGAGAGAATTCAGATCATGTCCTGAATGAGGAGTCAAGTGAACTTCTGCTGCATTCAGATAATCTGAGACAGTATTATGGTTTTATAGGCCATCTGTCTAAGACAGATTTGACTGTACATGACTGCCCTCCAAAAGGGTGTTCTTTTCTAAAACTTGTCTCACCTTCAACTGCCTGACACCACTCAAATATTTTAGCGCATCAAGCAGGGAAAATCTACAATGACTTCCTGACTTGGTCAGGAGTGTTGAAAAAGATTTTAATCTGAGCTTTTGAATCTTTTTGCAGAATCCACTCAGAGTGTCACCTTTGCTTTACAAAGTTACCTTTGAAAAGTTACGTCTCTGAACATTGGATCAGGCAGATAAAATCTTGGAGATCACTGCCTTGTACCTGCAACTGTGATTGAGTAGGTGGGTGGTTGCAGACCACTGCCAGCTTGTCTTTGTCAAACGATTGTGTCTAGCTTGTCTTTCTGTGTTGGTACTTTCTTTATACTAGATGTTTCCTCTTAAGGCCCATTCACAAGGTACAATATTGGGCTGCAACTGATAGAGAAGGAACAGGTTAAAATCTTTGCCATCATTAAGGAACATTGGTCTTTGATCATACTGTGTGACCAGATTTAGATTGCTTCAGAAACTAATTGGAATATAACATGCACTGAATCAGAAAATAGTAGCATAGAGCTGTTTTTTTCTACCAAATACTATGCTTTCTTAATTGGTGTAAACCTTACTGATATACTTTGATGATAGTCGGTGTGTGATGATAATGCAGATAGTGAATGAAGGTCTGATTATCTAAACATAATGACCAAAGAGTGGTGATATTCATCAGCTATTTCACTCAGCTAGAAACATCACAGAAGTTTAGATATTCATGAATTTAATAGCCTGCAGCATTATGGCTAAATACAAATTAAGGGCCATAATATTACAATTACCACAATGTTCTGTCTTAAAAATATAAATATTAATCTGACATATTTTACACTGTGAAGTAGAAATTAAATTAATAATGATAATCATAAGGGAAATCATCAATCCATCCATCCATCCAGCCAGCCAACATTCTGCTTCAAGTTGAGCTGGGCTATATATATATATATATATATATATATATATATATATATATATATATATATATATATATATATATATATATATATATATATATATATATATATATATATATATATATATATTAAACGTTAAAATGTAAAAAAGGTAGAACTTTAAAAACTTCCAAATCAACATGGACAGAAAAACTCACATCACTGGTTAATTGGTTAAAATCACCTTCGAAGGACACAGTGTTTCAGCACTAAGCCTTTGTCAGTGCGTTTGAGATGCAGAAATGGACTTTAGTGACATACATGAGGTCAGAGTTAGTACACAGCTGAGAGTCACCCCAGTTATTTGGAAACCAGTCAGTTTTCTCGTCCCATGATTCTGCTAACACGGACTCATCACAAGCACATTATTATATTTAATCTAGTCTTCATACACCAGCATTAATGCTCCACCAAAACCACACTCAGAGGTCACAGAGGGATGTTTGGCCAAATGCAGTTTCTCTTCAGTGCAGACATGTTTGTCATCCGTGAGTGACAAACTATCCTAATTCAAGAATCATTACAAACCAAAGTCAAAACAGTCATCTATGAGCTATTACACTGATGGCAGATATCACAAGTTTAAGCCACACCCAGTTTCCGCTCTTTTTATATTTATTTTTTACAGTTTATTTTATCTAAGCTTGTCCATCATGTAATCTATTACTACAAGTAGGCCCAGTGATTTTATTTTTTCTTACTTTGGTGGTGTCATCACGGCACAGGCTTAACACCGCACAAAAAAAAAAAAAAAAAAAACATTTTCCTGACCTGAACCCACAGTAATACATTAGAAATAACACACTAAAAAAAAAAGCCCTCCCCTTTTAAACACTGATATGACTAACAGACCCCGACTTTCATACCTTATTCACCCACTCATACACCCACGTGTGGTCTAAAGAGAATTCTGAGTAGCTCCTTTTAAACAAGGAATAGTGGAGTTTCCCTTTAATGGCCTTTTTGAAAGACTGTTTCTCTAACTGCACAATTCTGTTTTCTTTCCTTTTTTTTCTTTTGCTTTCAGAAAAAGCAGGCGTCAAGTGTAGACCGGATCACTCTGTACGGCCTGATGGTGAAGCCCATTCAACGATTCCCTCAGTTCATTTTGCTCCTGCAGGTATAAAATGTTATTTGTAAGAGCGTAGTCATTTTATTTCTTTGATTTTAATCGATCCCTTTAGGTCTTCCTCGCTCTCAATATAAGAAACCTGAGACAAATTAAAGACTGAGCAAATAAACTAATAAAGATGCAAAGCTGCAGTGCAATGCAGTTGATTATGGATTTTAATTCTAAAGTACAAAACATGTTTAATCTCATACTTTCGACAGCATGAAAAAGTAGCCAGCCACATCAGTTTTTTTTATATTGCTGTCTTTACATTCTGGATTCCATTTTCTGTTTTGAGCAAAGATTTGGATTTGAGCTTGACTTGCTGGATCTGCAGTAGCTCATTTCATCCCTCAGTAGGCATTGATTATCCATGAATTCAAAAGATAAGTTATGAATGTGAATCAGGCATTTTCTTCCAGCCTAAACTCAGTACTCCAAAAGAAGAAGTGTGTGTGTATTAAATCATACATTACAGGGAAGTAGACCTGATGGCACAGAAATGCAGATGACATACATATCAAGAAAAACCGTTAACTTTTCACTGTGTCGTAGATGCAGATGTAAGCCACAGGACGTCCACGGTGACAGACTGTCATCATTTGGGGGTTTTGAATTGTTTTTTTTATGGAGTTAACATAATCACTGGGAAGTCAGTGCAGTATACACACTTTTCTAAATGTCACATTCAAACACACTTAAACTGAAAGGGAGTGCTTGATCCTGATTAGAATATTTTAAGTTGGAGGCAACACTCCCAACCAAACCACATAAACGTGGTACAATTCAGTGTAATGCAGAAAAGGCATTCTGCCAAACACTGAATGGTTTGCAATTTTAACAAGTTGCGTCTTTACTTAAAACTTTTCTTGTGACCCTTTTCAGGACATGCTTAAGAATACACCGAAGGGCCACGTGGATCGCCTGCCCCTGCAGCTTGCCCTCACAGAGCTGGAGATGCTGGCTGAGAAGCTGAATGAACAGAAACGAGTAGCTGACCAGATTGCAGAGACTCAACAACTAGCCCGCAGCGTTAGTGATCGCCTTCTCAGTAAGGTGACTGGATACGCACTCGCTCCCCACATACACATATCTGCATTTGCACGCATGCACGTAGAGCCCAATCAAATCAGCTGTGAACTAGTCCAGTGAGCCCTGTAACTCCATGTGTTGTTATCACTGTGAGCCAAACACCTAGCATAAAGCAATCACTTATATCACTTTCCCAAACATTAATCTGGGGAGGCATTTTTATTTAGAGAAATTATCTCATAGAAATGACGGCCATTATCATCCCAAAACAGTACCAAATGCAGTGGCAGAGGCGTTGCTTCTCCATTACCACTCTGAAATTACAGTCCTGCCGCTGCAAATCTGAACAAATGCTGCTCTGAATAAGAAGAATTAGGGGGTAAATGAGACATTTAATTGGAAACTGTAAGAGAGCTATCTCTTTCACCCTGTCGGTCTCCCTCTTCCTCCCTCTCTACTTTACCCCCTCTCTATTCCCCTCTTGCTTACCTTCTCACTCAGCTTATATACTCTTCTTCTCTTTCTCTAGTGTGACTGCTCTTTTCGCCCTCTTCCTCACTTTTTCACCCTCCCTTTTTACGTCTCGCTATCAGCTCTTTGCTTTCCAGGACTCTGAGATGAGCTGATTCGGCCAATCTCCTCCACTCACACAGAATTCCATTTGCTGCGGTGACACTGCAGAATTCCAATAGGAAACACTCTCCTTTATTGCCCCCATAACTATCCAATGAAATATTCATTCTTTGTCTCAAAGTATCTAAGTCATGTGTAAGAGCTTCGTACACCCTCATACACAAAATGCACTCCCGCTCACATAAGCACACATGCATGGTGCAATGCCGTGTGTGCCTATGTGAAGCTTGAAGACTTTAAGGATGTATTCTCAGCGCAGCCCACATCTCAAAGGAGCTGCATGGTTTTGTGCCTATCAAATAGCAGTCCAAATCAGACTAATGACTCATTCTGTGAGCTGTTTGAGCCAAAATCAGCTACTGCTTGCAGCTAGGACATTCTTTTTTGTGAAATGCGGTCAGCTGCGTTATTGCACTGCAGGTTGTAGAATGAAGACAGCAGAGAGTTTCATCATTTGCTAACGTTTGCGCCTTTTAGCAAGCGCAAACATCAGTGTATCGGGATGCAAGCTTCATCTTTGGACTGGCGCTTGCAGTACAGTGCTATTACTTTAATTGTGGTGAGCCTGGCTTATTCTGGTGCAGTGTACATAAAATAAAAGTATTGATTTAGGCAGTCATAAAAGAAGCTGGACCAAAATGATAAAAAGCTTTCTTTTGCTATTTCCCTTAGCCAAACATATGGATGACTCAAAAGGAAAGCATGTGCCAACATGGTGTAGCATAAATTGCATCTATTATTGAATTCTTTAACTGTGTCTCTGTGTGTGGGTGTTTGTGTTAAAGGGGTGCACGCAACAGTTAATGCATTTGTATCCCTGTGTAGCGGCCCTGTTGTGGTGGGAAGGATTGTGTGTGTCCAAGTGTTCGTAAGCTAAGCCGGTTTGGACTCTGTGTCAGTGGGAAGGTGGATAGACAGCAGGACAGAGAATCGTCGCAAAATATATATATTCCCTGCAAACCTCTCTCGCCCTTGGAGCCGAACTAAAGTGAAGGTTGGCTTTATGATCGTCTCTCATTACTTAAAAATTGTATGAAAAGCAAAGCAAGGCAGAAGGGCATGCGCGGGCTTACTTTAACTAAGTTTGCAGAATAAACGGCCCATAGATGTATCTGTGTGTACATGCGGGACACACACATTAAACGACCTTGACGGGAACGAGCGCGCCGCTAATCCCATATGAGACATCTGTTCCTCCAAGCCCGACTTCTGTGTCCTCCAGGCGCTGAACTCCAGAGGACTGGCCCTTTGTGATACTGTCTTCTGTGCCTCTGATCTGATTGCTGTGTCCCTTTCAGCAACTGAACTCGGAGCAGGGGTCACTCGTCCTTTGTGAGACGCTTATTGAGACTGTGTACGGCGATCGGGGACAAGTCCTAAGTCGAAGGAGAGAAAGGTCTTTCTCTTTGATGATGTACTCATCTGTGCCAACATAAATGTCAAGTAAGTCCCTCTTGTAGAGCAAATTGAGCTAAATGCCCTTGCTTCCTAGAACACTTTGCTAATGCATTCATAATGTGTAGCTCTAGCATGAAGTTATGTGTAAGTTGTGAAAAGACAGCCTGGCAAACTGCACAGTTGGAAGAAATTGCTATTAGGTGGCAAAAGGCTCTAATGTTATGCCCTAGGTTTTGCAAGGATATTTTGGCAAACTGCATAGTAAAGAGAAATAGCTGCTAGGGGTTTTGAGCACTATCTGGAATTGCAGGAGCTTTATCAGCTTTAAACAAATGGTAGAATACCTAACTACAGCTTCAGGAGTTCTAGATTACTGACATAAAACATTTTTTGGTTTCTGTCCAATTTATCTTATGTGACAGCACCACTGATCACATCTCTCTCTCTCCCTTTCTCCATTTCTCTCACTCTTTCCCTCTCTCTCTCTCTCTCTGTCTGCCCCCCCCCTCTCTCTGAGAGAGAAGTAAACAGGAAAGGGATTTTGTATATTTTGCAAAGCCCCTGTCAAAGATGTCGCTTAAAGCCTTCTCGTTCAGCCTTCAAAGCAATTATCACTCTTCATCTCATTCAACTCGAGTGTCCCGAAGTTGACTTTGTCTGCCCTCCAGGAACTTGACAAACCGATCACAATGTTGATTGTCTGCGTGATTACAGGAATACATGAATAACAATGAGCTCCTCCTCACAGCCAGGGGTACAATTTTGGTGGGGAACATGGGTGATCATAAAAATTCTAATTCCCAAAACCAACCACCTTTGTAACATTTTGCAGAGCATCTCCGTCTGTGGAGTGGTTGGTGTAGTGCCATTAGCAGTAGGATGTGGATAGGGCGGGATTTTCTCTTGAGTTGTTTTCCTTTTAATTACATTCCTCCTTGTTTTTGTTTTTTTCCCCCCATCTCCGAAAGAGGGCCTCCGGATATTAGCAGCCTCGTCCCTGTCGGCCCCAAGTACACAATAAAGTGGAGCGCCCCCCTACAACAGGTGCAAGTAGTAGAGGTTGGGCAGGAGGGCTCTCAAAGCAAAGACACCTTGTTCCAGCAGAGCGGGGCTAAGAGGACAAGTGGCCCCTGCACTTCAGGTAAAAACAAGAATGCAAACACATCAAACTGTCCTATCTCATTTATTCCCCATATTTTGTTAATCTCATCTCTGGGACTGACTGTTAGCCCCAGCCCCTTCTACTGACTCAGCAAGGCTAATCTGTTTCTGTTCTGAAGTGTCGCATGGAGGGGAGGAGATGCATCTGCACTGCTTGTCACTCTGATTGAGGATGTGTTTGCGAGAAGGATAGTGATGATGGTCACTTGTTCTCATCTGCCTGGGGTGTTTTATCTTGGAGAGCGATGTGGGGGTAGTGAGCCCCCTGCTGCATCATCCTCACAGTCTCATTTCACTGTCTGATAGACCACAAACACATCTAGAGTGGAGTCATCAATCTAAAGAGATTATTCCCTCCCTTTCCAGGCCCAATTAGAGAGCCAGTAGCTGTAGATAGGAATCTGTGGTTGAAACACTAGTTCTCCCACCACCCCTCGCAAAACTCTGGTGTATACAGAGCTTGACGAGATCCCTGATAAATGTGCCATGGGAAAAGGGAGATACAAAGCCTTATCAGGATGTAATGCTACACACTTTTTAAAGTTGCAGCTCCATGACTTAAATATTAATGGCGCCTTCTTCAGAGCTCTCCGTGTCACGCTCAGCAAGCTGCTAGTGTTTTGAGAGTTGGTTTAGATTCTCAGAGGATTTAGTTTTTGCAGTTGTTCAGGTAGACTGTAGTTGTATACTCACTACTTTGCTGCAAGGTTTTGGGATCATTTAAGGTTACCTCTCGCCCACCTGTCTGCCTTCCTTTTACCTGTGTATAACTCTGCAAATGTTATGCCCCTCAGAGGTGCTGGATACTGAGTCTCACATTCTCTGTTCTCTTTTTTTTGCCATTTCGACACAGTGTGGTAACCTTAATCATGTCTATCCAGAAACCTCTCTGAACATCTGTGGGGCTGTTTCCCAAATTTTCGTTCTGACTGGCAGTCCCATCTATTTATAGTCCCCTGTGATGTCATTCAGTGGGGTGTCTAGTCTAAATCCTTCTCTCCCTCAGCATGGCTCAAAATGGAGTCATTTTTCATCTTCTGCAGGCCCCAGTGCCCTTCTTTATTGAAGAAAGCTGGCCTTTGGAGAAATGCAGGCCAGTCTTTTTTTTTCTTCCTTTTTTTGCTATGAGTGGACCCTGTGTCTCTATCGTGTTCTCTCTCTCCGCCTGTTTCTCCCAACACACAGAATGCCCAACAATGTTTACATTTTTTTCTTCTTTCTGGAAAGCCGATTGTGCCAGTTGTTTACTTTCATGCTGTCTTACCTCATTTTGCCCTTTTTATTGCTGTTTCCCTTTTGACCCACTGTCAGAAAAGCTGTTATTTTGTCAGAAGTGTAGCGGTGAAACAGCAGGCTTTGGCTGGGAGTCAGACAAGGATTTTGGTGCAGGTGTGAATCTGCATTGTCTCTAAAGCTACCGGCTAGCATTGCCGGTACAGCAGCTGAGTGCAAGGATGGACCCCTCTGGGCTCGAGCCTTCCACACCAGTGAGTTATGTGCCTGGCAGCTTGTGTGGATAGCCATGTCTGAGTGTATAAACCATATCGTGCCTCACCAACTGGATTATGCTGGATTACAACTCAGCACATTCACCTCTCGGGCCATAGCCAACAGCAAGCCCGAGAGGACTCGACAAACCTGCACAGGGTTCCAGGCAATCCCTTTGGGGAGAAAAGAAAAACATTGTTTTTGCGGCTTGCAGCACACCCCTTTGTATTCAGATGTCTCACCTATTGATTTCCTCGCACAGATGACAGATGTCACTGTCTGTCTGTGTCAAAGATCCAATTAAACCCCAAAAGCTACAATGGAGCTTTCTAGATGAACAATACCGGGCCATCCCTCTCCTCTTCTCTCTCCCTTCCCTGTTTTGGCTTTACTCTTACTCCACTTATGCACGTGAATAGACAAAAAGCTGCAGGTCCCATTGGAGATGCACGCCTCACTACGCCCGCCTACCAGCGCTACTCTTCTGCTACTTTATTGTGCGGTAGTGATGACAGTGCAGGACAGCTCTGGAGCAGAAGCTACCTGCAGAATTTAATTAGGTGGTTCTCATAGAGCCTGCTGCTGGGGAGATGTGGGCCAGGGGAGCTAGGACTGAGGACGGCAGACAGGAGGAGACACAGCTATTGATTCTTGGCAGTAGGAGAGAGAGACTTTGAAGGAAGCGGACCTCAAATCGATGCTGAATTTTGCGTCTAATGAGACACCTGCATTCCTTTTGGCCAGTAAAAGGGCATCATGGCTCCAAATAACAGTTTTTCCATCTAATTTTTTTTACTCATAAATTCACTCTCTGTAGTTCAACAAATAATGAAGATCGATCCATGTGCACATCGAACTTCTTTTATTAGTGCCACCGGAGTTTCAACAAAAGCAACTTTTCTTTCAGCACTTCCACGAGGAACAGCGCCACCGTTTTCTCTCAATTTCTGGAACGCTGTGACCTTGAGCTTTTGCATATATACATAATATAATTCTAAAACCACATTTGGGCACTTGGTTCATAACCTGAACCGTGTCTCCACTCTTCCTTTGTGCACAGGTGTAGTCATCAGTATGCGGCTAAAATGGTACTTCTTTGTGTAAATAATGAAATTTCACAAACTCTTAAACTTTCTGTGTTGCCTCTTAGGTAAAGCAGCTCTGGGCCCTCCACGGCTCTACCAGGAGCTGCAAGAGCTACAGCATGACCTTTCTGTTGTGGAAGAGGTCACTCTCCTTGTGGGTACATTGCAAGGGACATACCAGGTACATGTCACTTTATGCAACATTTGCTGTTCCTGGAATGTCTCATGGGGAAGCGTGTATCACAGAACATATGTACTACAGCAAAAAATGTTCTGTGGTATACACACACACACACACACATACACACACACACACACACACACACACACACACACACACAATGTAATACAGCAAAATTAGCTGTAAGACAAGATGCTGGGCAAAGGCTTTGTCGGTCCAGCTGACTCTACAGGCCAAACCTTAGAAGTCATGGCGCGTTGTTTTTCGTATCGCTACACGGGCTCATTCTCTCAGGGTTCGTTCAGAGAATTTAATTGTCAACTGTAAAGAAATAAACAAATAAAAATAGAACTGACCTTGAAGCACCCTGTTCTCTTCTCAAAAACTGCTTTCAGCATCACAAATTATTCATAAACGCGTTATCTCAAGGCATTGAATGAAAATGCTTGAAATATGGAATGTGTTCTGTAAACTGACAATACCTTCTAAGCCCTGAGAACACACTGAAGATTCGCAGAAGTGGCAAAGACAACAATGAAGTGTGCTCAGTTAAATTAAATCTCTGAACTCAGTGTAAACTCAGCGATCAAGCTCGGATGGTGAAAAGACCATTTGGGGATCCTGTTTCTGCTGTTCCTCTAAAAGAAATTGCAAAAGCCTTCAACACGTTTTAAAGTATGATCAATGAGTTGTATAATATGCTCCTCAAGTCATCAGTTTCTGAAAGCCAAGTCTCAATCTATCTAATTATCAGAAGTGCCACAATGGCGACAATGAGAGGCTCCCTTTGATATATTAGCGTCGGATTTGTTATCTCGCAGAAGAATCTGTCAGTACCCCTCCTGCAGAGTTCAAATCAGGGCACAGTAGTGTGGCACGTCACATTAACGCTACCATACACTGCATACAGTAACACCTCCAGGGAGGTATACTCCAGCAATCACCAAAGAACCTCTCACGCTAATGGTGGCACCTTTGCCTCCCTGCAATAATGAGCATAATGTCCTCAGGAAGAGTGATATTCGCCTGGCACTAAATGACATTCACTTTCCACAGAGTTCTAATATTGTCCACTGAACAAATAGACAGAATACTTCTGCACAGCTCATTGACTTCAGAAAATTGATTTGATTCTGTTTGACTTGAGGGGCTGTGTTTTACTGTAAAATGGATACCAGCACTGAAGTGAATTCAGAATTTCTTTTGATAAGATAAAAGTGCTTGTTCAGTGTGTTATTTGAAGCACGTTACAGCTCAAATAATCTAATGCAGTTTTTTCTTTTTTCTTTTTTTTTTTTTTTCTTGAATGGACGTGTGATGGTTTCTCAGTTTGTGTGGAACAATATCGAGCACATCTGTAGTATACGCCTGTGCTCTGTATTGTACTCGGGTCTGCACTAGATGACCTCGTGTACGCCACAGCTGAGAAACAATTTTTAACTGTGTGTTTTTCTGTCAAAGAACCTCAACACCACTGTGGCCCAGGACTGGTGTCTGGCTCTGCAGAGGCTTATCCGCATCAAAGAAGAGCAGATCCAGAGTGCTAACAAATGTCGCTTACGCCTGCAGGTGCCCGGCAGGCCAGACAAGTGAGTAGTATTTCACATACAGATGCGGATCCAAGGAAAATGTACTGTTTACGCATGTATGGCATGATCAGCAAAGATTTAAAAAAAAAAAAAAAGAGTTTCTTTTTGTTTGTTTTTTTTAAGCGGCAGTTCAGATTGTTCAGTAGAATTGCTTTCAGAAATGGTTTAAATGATGGAATTACCAAACACTGATAGAACCTGGCAGTCAAATAAACCACTAAAAGATAACACCCAGTGATGAGCTTTTATAACCAAAGATTATAATAATTAGTTACAATATTACTGTGCATGTTCTATCACCATGGAGAATTAGGCTTATGCTCAGCTAGAATCCATGCTCCCTATGCTTTGCAGCATTTTTATTCTCCTGTGCCAAGCAGCAGCCGCCGAGGCTGAAGAATAAAGCACGAAATGCAATAAAACTGCAGTTCCTTGAGTGGGCCGCTGAGCTTGAGTCACTTTTTCTTTATCGCTATTCTCCCATTCACGAAAACTGGTATGAGGGGTGAACTTTGTGTATAACTCAACCATTTAAATTGCATTAAAGCTTAAAGTTGGGCTTTATTAGGGGCTTGGAACTTTAAGTGACAGGCAGGCGCTGTTTTGTCTCTGTTGTTAAGTATCTGCAACAACGATTCCAGAAATGTTGGGATGTTGTGGAAAACACAAATAAAACACAGTAAAAACAGAATGCAATGATTTGCATATCTCATAAATCCATATTTTATTCACAATAGAACATAGAAAACATATCAAATGTTTAAATTGAGAAATGTATCATTTTATGGAAAATTAAAAAAAGGGTCATTTTGAATTTGATGGCAACATGTCTCAAAAAATTTGGGTCCTTGTTTACCGCTGTGTAGTATCCTGTCCTTATTTAACAGCTGAAGAAACCAGTATGTAGTAGTGCCTTTTCCAGATGTGCACCTCCACACCATCGGAGATCTACGCTGATAACACGCTGGGTGGTCTCTTTCTTCTTTAGTGTGGAGGATGTGGCATCCATGACCACAGGGCAGCTTTCCACTTTGCCTCAGTCCATTTTAAATGAGCTCTGGCTCTGAGAAGATAGCAATGTTTCTGGATCCTGTTCCCATATGGCTTCTTCTTTGCATGATAGAGCCTTAACCTGCATTTGTAGATGGCACAGCGAACTGTGTTCACAGACAGGGATTTTCTGAAGGTGTTCCTGAGCCATCGTGGCTGTTTTTAATGCAGTGGTAGCTGAGGGCCTGAAGATCATGGGCATCTATTACTGAGTTTTGGCCTTGTTCCTTGCGCACAGAGATTTCTCCACAGTCTCACACTCCATTTTTATAATGTGATGTGCTGTGAAGGGTGAGATATTCAAGGTCTACGGATTGGGAAGCGTTATTCTGACATTATTCCACAATTTGCAGATGCAGTTTTTTGCAGATTGGTAAGCCTCATTAAGATGCTACTGACCTCTTGCCCGTCAGCTTAATTAGTGGCAAAATGTTCCTTCAGCTCTTTTTTTTAGTATCACTTAGTTTCCCAGACTTTTGTTACCCCTTCCCAATGTTTTTGAGATGTGTTGTTGCCATCAAATTCCAATACAAGCTGATTACAACTCTAAGGCTTTTCAGATGGTAGTCCACAAACCAATTGGTGATGTCACTGTGGATATGTCTATCTTTTATGTATAGTCTGTCCTCCATGCTGGCCTGCTCCATGCTGTGACTGGAAGCTTTCTGTTTTAGGGTATATTTGTATTTATGTCCATACATCCCACCCGCATAGGCTCAACACTTCCTAAATGAAAAATTGACAACTTTGGCACAAACATTCATTTGGATTCAATTGATTAGAGTTCATAGGTTAATGATGCCATATCCCCTTTTATGTGACACAATATCTCAGGAACATCCAGAGGGAATTTATTTATATTTGCATTAAATGTTTACTTCATTTTAAATACATGCATTATAAAGAAATTTCACACAATTGTGAAGTCTAAGGTCAAGTTAGAAAGGCAAAGTTCTGCTGGTCAACAGAATTTTTAAATGCCAAAATGCATTTTTTTTAAAAAAAATATTTGTTAAAATGAGAGAGGCAGAAAATATTGGAATAAAAAGAGGAATGGATAAAAGCAAAGAAAATTGAGGTGGCATACATACACTTAGATCACTGGGCCAACAGGCACCCTGACCTTTTGCAAATCAGACGTGAGAACAGTTTGTTCTGTCGTGACTGGGTAATTACCCGACTCAAATAATTCATTTTATTCAGTGCTTAGATTGAATAATGAATTGTCTCCACAAAATGTTCCTTTTGGAGGGTTAAATGAGAAGCTTTTTTCTTTCTTTTCTTGCGTCACCCTTTACTTAACGCTGGGCTTTAATGCATAATTTTTATGAATTGCCCAGCTAATATTCTTATTCCTTTACGATATGTTTATAGTTGTTTGGAATGCAAGATATTCAGTGCTATAATTGGATTTCCTGACTGTGGGGTGCCTGATATAAACGCTCACTTTTGTTCCCATGAGGCACTGAGTATTTCTTTTTCACTCACCTCTTTTCACTCTCTGTGTGTTTATTCCCCACTCTGCATTTAATCATTAATTATTATTAATCTCTGGCTCTCTTCCACAATATGTCTTTTGTCCTGTCTCCCTCCCCTCACCGCCAAGCGGTCGCGACAGATGACTGCCCCTCCCTGAGCCTGGTTCTGCTGGAGGTTTCTTCCTGTTAAAAGGGCGCTTTTCCTTCCCACTGTCGCCAAGTGCTTGCTCATAGGGGGTAGTTTTAATTGTTGGGTTCTCGCTGTAATTATTGTACGGTCCTTACTTTACAATATGGAGCACCTTCTGGTGACTGTTTGCTGTGGTTTGGTGCTATATAAATAAGATTGAATTAGTAAAATGTGAGTTATGATTTTACACTTTAAAGGCTATTTTTTATATACAGTGTATGTATGGTGTTTCTAAAGTTTTTTAAAATGAACATTTTTTTCCTCTTTAGTCCAAACACAAAACAACAGCACTTGATTTTTTTCTCAGCTTAACATACAAAGCAACATGCAATGCACAGAAGGTTACCTTATGATAGCTGAAGTGGTGGTCGTACATGTTGAGGTGCATCCTGGTGGGTGGATTGACTAATGAATGACTGAACACCTACTTAGAGACCAACAAAGACGGCAAGGAGAGAGCATATGAGTAGCTTAGAGTGCTGGAACAAGAACGGGAAAATAGCAAATAATGGCAGATTATAATGGATTCCATTTTGTGGCTTCTGCTGGGAATAGGATAAGAAAGAGGCAAGGGAGGACAAAAAGAGAAAGATTGCGATAAAGAAGCCAGAGCCCTGCTGAGACATACTAAGCAGGAGGAGGAGAGGAAGAAAGAAAGAGTGAGAGTGATGAGCGACCTCCCCCATGAAAGATTTGGCTCAGTGCCGGCAGGGCAGCGGCAGTCAGAAGAGTGGGCCTAATGCTTCAGAGCCAGGGAGAATCTAACTGTGCCAAACCAAGCTAAAGTGACAGCTTGAGCAGTGGAGCTGTGCAGATCACTTCTCCCACATCTCCCAGCTTCCTCATCGGCTGTCACACCAGGCCTGCAGGGCCAATCTGCTTACTTAGATGTTTGGTGGAGCCAGATGCCATGCTTACAGGAGAGTCCCCGAATTCCCCTTTAAGGGGTACCCTATTTGCTGAGTTCCTGTGATAATGTCATTAGTACTGAACTGACAAGGAACTTTCCCACCCCTACATATGTCCAAGCTGTAGATTTGTACTTAAAGATTCAATAGTGTAGAGGAGGACCCATGCTGAAAGTTTTTGTGGTGATGTGAAAGATAACAATGACAGGTGAAAAAGAGAAATCTCCTGTAGGGAAAAAGAGCCAATTCTGGTTGTGTGATAGCAATCTAATTGAGGCTGGGCCTCAGTGCTGGGTGGCTGGACCGGCAGTGAGCCTCAGGGCTGGGGTGACAGGTGGCACAGCGGGTACCCAAGCCATTCTGACACTACCCAGGGTGCAATAGTGGCAGATTGTAGGGAAGAGCAGTGGACAGACTATCTCTGTTTCTCACAAACACACACATACATGCGCGCATGCACATTGTTTTTTCATAACTGTCCTTTTTTATTTTGCGACTAATGTGGTTCACAGTGTCTGTTTTTCATAAACACACACACACACACACACACACACACACACACACACACACACACACACACACACACCTCTTTTTCCTTGCTGACCTTTTTCGTTTTGTGACTAATGTGGTTCACAATCTCCCGAGCATTAAATATGCTTCTAGTGCCTGTACGCGCATGTTACGTGTATTCACATGTGCGTCCCGCTGACAAATGCAACTGCAAACAAGCAAGCATGTATTTCAGATGAAGAGGCCCACAGACTAAGGGGCAGAAACACAGATACACACTCTTGCATGCAGAGCTAAGCCTTTGCTCTGCTGGTGAGAGAGTGGGACCGCAGCAGGGACCCCCTGTACTGAGTTGGTCCCCTCCTGTCTGGCCGCAAGCGACTCTCTGCAGTCAGGCAGCACATCACAGCCTCCACACTGCAAACAGACGAGTACGTGGAGAGAATCCCGACTGCTGCCTCAAAGGCACCAGCCTACGTGTGACAGCAGTTCATTAACATCCTCTTTTACTGCATCTGCAGGAGCAACCACAGGCATAGATTCGTGGACCGTACTGGCAACCGACAGACACAGAGTTCAAATTTCATAGCTTCACCAAATGTGTTTGTTGCTTCATCCACTTACACCACCAGAACTGCATACACAAAGGAGCTGTATTATAAGCCCGAGCTACATTTTTTCCCTTTTTTTATTTAATGGAAGCTTTTATGTGCAGACTACCTGCAAGGCAGGTGGCAGTGCTTTCGCTGACAACTGTTTTATAGTTCATTCCGACTGACCGTCTTATCTTTGCATCTGGACAGCAGAGGGGTTACCCTGATTGTTCCACGAGTCTAGCAAGAGATGTACTGTAGGCGTGACACGAGAGCTGGAAAAGGAAAAAGGTGTTGTCTTCCTCTTGTCTCGTGGACTCCAGTCTTGGAAATGGTGTTCACTTAGGTTACCTTTAAAGTTGACTTATTTATGTTTTAACCAACTCTCAGATGTTTCCTCTCATGCACATAACATTGGACTAAAATGGAATTGAACGTTACATTACTCTCTTAGTTGAAACAGTTAATGACAAGCAGCTCTACTGCTTGAGCGAGCGGTGAGCTAACTGAATCATTTGCATGGAAGGGCGGTGAAGTAACTAAATGACTGGATGACTCTTCTAATTAAGCAGAGCTGGGCTGAAGAGAAGGGATCTTGTTACCAGTATCTGGAACAAGTCATATATAGGGATACAGAGAGCGAGAGAGAGGTTGGCAGGTGAGGCATATCATCATCATCATCATCAAGCTGATGAGTAAAAGCGCACAACTGCTTGAGGATCCTGGCCACTGGCCTAAGTACTGGAGAGCATCCAGGGTAGGCCGGAGATGCTTGTGTCCCAATTTTCTGAAGATGGCATAGTGTTACTGTAACATCAGTAACATACATGTGAATACATACCACCGCTGCTCTCCTGTTTATAGCCATTTTTATCCCAGGACATCTTGCTGTTTTTTTTTTCCCCCTTTCCTTCTCATTCCCACATCTACAGTAGGTGCATTCACACCAATGTGTGGCCGAGAATAACCAGAGTTCTCTACTAGCTGGTTATTCCTTGTGGTGGGGCTGGAGCTGCGGGGCTCCTAAGATGGGGGTTTTTTTGGGGGTTTTTTTTGTCAGCTCTAAGTGGAAACATTTTCCTGACTGCTTAGGCAGTCAAAACTGTCCGAGAAATACGCTCCTATTAACTGACGAGGTGTGTTATATTATCGAAACCTGTTTCCAAAAAGATAATAGCTTTTTATTAAAAAAGTATTGATATTTTATATAAATGCTTATAACCTTTACACTATGAATTTTAACTACTTGATGCCGCTCAATTTAGATGTCTTAGGCCTACTTTGCTTATATTATCCCAAATTACCGCTATAAAAAATGACCTCAAGTCGTCTCTTCTGACGTTCTATCCCGTCCTACCAGGATTAAATCTATTGAAGGGGCTCCGAGCGGTTTCCTTAGTTATGTCTCTTTTGGCAGAGCAACCTTTCTCTTTGATTCTCTTGAGGGAGGAGGTGAACTGAAGGATGGGGTGCATGACAGGCTGCCACTCAGCACTCAATCCTACATCTGTCCCGTCTTTGTGCATTAGTATCACACGTGTGCTTCGGCACTGACCTGCTCCCATAAATCCGTTGGGCGAGCTCCTCTCTTCGCTCCCGTGCCCCGCTTTGCCCTCTCTCTTTCCCCTCCCCTTCCCTTCTCTCTCTTTACCTCTCAGCTTTTCTCATCTCTCCTCTGCCAGCATGCCCAAGTCTAGTTCTCTATTCTGGCTGTGCACCACACCTGCACTGCGGCTGTCAATCAGGAGGGCAGGAGGGAAGAATGGAGACTGCGCTCAGTTTAGCATGTTTGATGCCGTGTGGGCATGAAGTGTTACCTAAGGAATCCAGCCAAGAGAGTAGTTGCATTCTCATCACACCCTGTCTATCCTTCTGTCTTCGGCAAATTGCCTTTCCTATATTTAAGCAGCAAATGGTATGAATTACACCTTTTTGTGAAATGTCCACTTTTTCAACATGTCAGGGAAGTTTGAGATCTTACTTACTTTATTCTGTGCCTGTCTTCAGTCTCTCTTTCTCTCTATATGTGTGTGTCTCTCTGACGTTTTCATCCTTCCTCCATGAAATAAAAATTAATTTGTGGCGGGCAGTGGCAGGTATGACAGAAGCGGGATATCTGACTGCGCGCTGCTCTCCACTCAATTACCTTCTAATGATTCCTGAGTGTGAAATTGTCCTTCTTATGTGTGCCTGAGACCCCCCAGCTCCTCCCCACCCCTTTCCTGCATTCTCTTGCACTTTTTCTTTTCTCTCATTGCCTCAGAATCACTGCAGAATAGCTGCACAGGTGACTGAGACTGAGCCATTATTTTGGAAAGCTGCTTAGTGCTCTGAAAAGATGCCGCATCCTCGGCCAGACAGTTTACTTGTAGTTCCAATGAAGCCTGATCAATCCAGACACCACAGGGTCCCCTGTCTGTGGTTAGACACTGACTGAGTCACTGTTAACTCAGGGCCAGTCTATGTCAGTCTTGTTTTAGACGGCTAAGAATTGAGAATGTATTGTGTTTGACTGAAAAGAGAGTGAAATATAAACACATGCATGGCTAGTGGTCTCAAGATGACAAAAAAAAATGGACAGAAATTGATACTAGACATCTAATACTCAGGGATGAGTTTTATTTCTAGCACTTCACACAGTCTTTAAGTAATGGCATTCAGAAAATCTCCTTTAAAACATTTTCCTCTGCATCTCACGACCCATTTTGGTATCGAGTTTGGTAATACCCTTTGGAGTTCTTTCTGTTGGATGGTAAAACTCACTTAAAGCAGGCATAGGGCTTGTTTCAGCACCGGGAAGGGAACACATTAAACAGAGGATCTTGGGGTGCCAAGAGCTTCATTTCCTGCATTCGGGTGAATTTTAATGCACCGAATTTTGCCTTTTCTGCATGGAAATGTATTTTTACGTAACAAAATCTGTCAACTTTCTGCTAATTTAGCTACTCGTCGGCCATTTATGTTTGAAACCTTCTAAAACCTTAGCACAAATACTCTTTGGGTAAGGCTCTACAAAATTTTTTTTAATGAATTTTTGAAATTTTTGAGAGATACCCTAGATTGATCCAACTGCTCCTTTATTCCTGGGCCGACTCTTTTGAAACTTGAGACATAGAGACATGAGAGTGTAACAACAACAGTTAAAAATTCTGTCTGATAACAGCACAATTGCGCTCAAGCACACGGCAGCCGCGCTTAGCATGAGATCAGGCAGCCGTGATGGCTCCGTCCATAACAGTCTGACTGACATTTATGTGTTTGCCACACATTGTCTTGCATTTTGCAACTTAGGAGTAGAGAGAAAAAGAAATTGACCAGAGGGGAAATAAAGGAGAAACATCACCAGTCGGCTTTAAGGCTCCTGACAGTGTTAAGAAAATTTAGGGTGGTTGGCTGTGTGTTAGTGAGCAGTCAGTTGCTCCCCAGGCGCTTTCTAGCTGCCCCCTGCTCCTCGTGTTGTGCTGTGTCTGTGCTGCATGTGTGATGGGTTAAATGCAGAGACTAAATTTCACTACACGCATGTGTATGTGACAATAAAGTTGTCAGTTTGTTTGCTGGCACGTATTTTGTTCAGTTGTTTACTTCCTAAATCCAAAAGTATACACATGTTCATATGGGGTGTATCATGTGGGAAAGCAGTGTAGTTGTCGGTTACTGTCGGCAATGCTGTTTTAATTTTTTTGGTTGCTTTTTTGTCCAAATCAAAAGTTAGCATTTTTCTTTTCATATTAATTTTATTTTAAGGGACTTTGAGAAATAACCGGTGGCCCTTTTCTCATTCTACATGCAGGCCACCTGGAAGAAACAACCTGTAAATACATGCAGATACTGATAACATATTTACCACTTGTCAAAATCACCAGTATTACCATAAAACATTTGAGGCAAATGCAAATTTCTGTATAAAGGCCATAAGCAAACTATATTAATGTGACATAGGAATACAGGCCATTTTTCAGCTTTGTAGAAGTGGCAATACGCATGAACAGAATAGCCCGTGTTGTTCACGGGGCATTTGTTTCCTTTGTGTTCATTTATTCAGCTTTTGAGCACCTTCATTAATTCAGGAATAAGTTTGTCTTATGGTTTGCCAGTATATTGCGTACTTTGAGGCTAAAGAAATGTTCAACCAAATCACTCATTCCCTGCCTGCACCCGTAAAAGATGAAAATCTTTGTTGCGTGAAGGCGGAAAAAAAAATGTTAATGGAAACTTTTCATACCGCTCTTAATAGCAGAATCATTTTCTGTTATGTTTGGTATTCATACCCCTGTCTCCCTTTTTAAATCAACCTTTTGAGATTAAGATCTATTTTCTTTTTTTAAACTATCACATGCTGACCAAAATTACATCCAGTTAAAATATGTTTTTCCAAATTTGTTAATTTGTTGAAGTGCACAAAGCCTTCATTCTGCTGGTCACTCAGTGCTTTTGTTCTTTCTTCCTTCGCACTTTCATTATCCGGTTTCCCCACTGCGTCCGAGTTCGTTTCCAAGGGCTCTAACTGTTGGGAGCCTGCGCTGGTTGTGCCAGCAGAGCCCACACGTTGGTGGCATTTTGAACACTGGAGGCTACCCATAAGCGATTTACCGGGACCACGCTGCGTGATCATTATAGCCCATCCTGCACGTTGACGTGCGGGCTGAAATCATAAAGCCTCAGCTTACTGGACTGAACTGCTGTAAAGCTACAAGCAGGCAAGCAGCTGTTTTGACATTAAACTTAAAACTGTATTAAACTTAAAGTCCCATGAAATGAAAAATTTCTCTGGGTGCTCTGTTGGTGCCATTTCTCTGGGTGTATTGTTCTGCTTTCTGTTTTTTTTTTTATATAGAACATCTTGAGAATATATCAAAAAATGTGCTTTTGCTCACTTTCTTGTGCCCTTGAGGTGACAGCCCTATAGTACGTAATAATAAAGATAAACAAGGGGTAAATATAAAAGGCGTTCACCAGTTTGTCACTTTCATTCAGTGTTAAAGCAGTTTTTCTGATTTGTGTGATTGGGACAAGTCACATTTTAATAATGCACGGCCTCTATTTGTTGTGTTTGTTTAAGGCCATTACTGCTTGGTAGGGCAGAGGGAAAAGTGATTACATGCAACAGTTAGAGTAGGGTTCCTCTGCTTTTAGAGCACCATTGGTTCGATCCTCCCTGCTGTTTCGTTTTGGGGATCAAGAAAGCCTGTGCATTTATATGTTTGTTTAGTTGTTTCACTGCACCAGCAAAACTGATGCAATTTTCAGTTCAGTGAAATTATAGCTGTTAAGCAGGATTTTTTTTTTCCTGTTTTCCTAATTCTGGCTTAAGGTTCATGCTTTCACAATAATGTGAAGTTGTAGCCTTCTGCTTTGGTGTCAGATATTGGTAAATATTAGGGAAGTGTTATATGGAGCCTAAAGCCTGATTTTTGAGTGTCACTGAGGTGGCTCTCTGTTTTCTGGTGAGAGCACTATGGTAATGTACACTGCAGCCCTAATATGCTATATTGATGTTTGGCTTAAAGAATCCGTTACATATTAATTTCTCTTTAGCTGTTTGTTAATGATTTGTGGAGCAAAGTTACAGTGACGCACACTTGCATCCTTTGTCTTTACGTGAATTCAGTTGGTAAAGCAGGAAATCCCCAACTAAGTTTTTATAATCCTGCAGTAGGTGGCATCCCATCTGCCCATTTTGTGGGAAATATATCTCATCCATCCATCCATCCATCCATTTTCTATTGCTTATCTGGGGTTTCAGGTTTAGCAGCCTAAGCAGAGAGACCCAGACCTTCTTCTCTCTAGCCAGCTCCTCCAGCTCAACCAGGGGAACACCAAGGCCTCCACCCAGTAGGACATGCCCAGAACACCTCACCCAGGAGGCATCCTACTCAGATGCCTAAACCACCCCAACTGGCTCCTTTTGATGTGGAGGAGTAGCAGCTCCACTCTGAGTCTTACGAATAACTGAACTTCTCACCCTATGACCTGATCAAATTGCAAAATTCATCTGTCCATTTTCTTCTGCTTATCCAAATCACTATCACAGTGGGGCTGGAACCCATCCCAGCTTTGATAGGGCGGGAGATGGGGTATACTCTGGGCAGATCACCAAACACAGAGACAGACAACCATTCACACCTACTCCAATTTAGAACAACCAATTAACCTAACAAGCATGTCTTTGGACTATGGGAGGAAGTCAGAGTACCTGGTGAGAACCCGTGCAGGCAAGCGGGAAACATGTAAACTCCACCCAGAAGGGTCCCAGCTGGCCAATGGATTCAAAGCCAGGACCTTCTTGGTGAGGCGGCAGTACTGTGCCGCCAAATTGCAAAAATAATGATAATGAAAGAAGGAAAACCCCAGAAGTTTTTCTCCTATTGATAGAAAATGCCTTTGCTGCAAAAATGTTTAAAAATTCAGTGTATAAATACATATGACGTGTGCATGCATCTGAGCCTGAGTCTGTTTCTTTTTTATTTCCTGTGCGTATGTTTTCTCCTCTAGGTCGGGGCGTCCTGTCAGTTTTATGGTGGTCTTCAACACTCCTAACCCCCTTAGTAAGATCTCTTGGGTCAACCGTCTGCACCTGGCCAAGATTGCACTACGTAAGCACGCTTATACACACACACAGATTCACAAAGGCGCAAACAGAAAGGATTACTAAGTCATTTCTTTTTAACAGGATGATGTAATACAATGAAATGCAATGACAGTGTTTTAAGTCAGAAGCTCAAACACATCATCAGTGTTTGCTTCTCACCCTATTGGCTAAGTATTACGTATTACAATTTATGTAATCGCAGAAAAGGATTCTCACTTCGGTCACTTGAAGTTTATGCCGAACAATGAAGCAAACTGTTAAATAAGGTTGCATTAATAAACTTTGCACCAATATGCATCGATCTGTTGTGGAAGCAAACATTAGTCATGATTCAGGAAAGATTCGCTGTGAGGATGAAGGTTACTACTCTCACTGAAAAATCATTAGTATTAGAACTGCTTTATATTGAGTATCCAACCAGTTTTTATGCAGTAAGTCTTCTTCTTTTTTTTTTTTTAATTCTGGACATTTAATTATAAAGACTTCACAACAAACACGTTCAACACTGAAAGAAATAAAAAGGTCAGACCCTGCCCAGCAGGGAGCAGCACAGTTCTTCTTTATCTCTCTAACCTCTTTCCTCTAACCCTTGTCTTGCTTTGCCCAGACTTTGCGTATTACGCAATCCGAACATGCTGTAGTACAGGAGATCTTCCTGTCTTTGGTTCATCAGTGCGTTCTGTCATCCAATGGCAAAAGCAGAAACAAGACTCTCGAGGACAGTAATCTGTTTATTTGCCCGCGAAGGCACACATTTTCAACTTAATCACCACCTCTGTCTCCTTCTCCCAATCCTTTCCTTCTCACTGTATTGCCTTGAGCACTTTTTGTGTCACATGCAGTTTATTCTGGGTTTGTTGTGCATGCAGTGTGTCTCCTTCCACAGCTCCTGTGCAAATTCAATTGCATTGTGCATGCTGTTGGTCTTCCAGCAAAGCTCTTGCGCAGCTTTAATTTTATTGATGTGGTTTCTTTCATCCGAGAGGCCGCTGCAGCGAGTGTGAGCACAGAAGAAGAAGAAAAAAAATTAGTTTCAGAAGGTATTGGAGGTAGATTAAAGAAAACTCAATGAAATGTCTTGTTTAGATAAGTGGCCATGTGTTTGGCAGTGATTTAGTACCCTACCAGGCTTTGAATGAACAGGCGGTCAGGCACATTTTGGTTGCGCAGTGGTCAAGAGGACATCCGAAATGTTTTTCCCAAAACTTTGCTTCTGCTGTATCTGGTGATTCTCCGTTCTTGCACACCACAAAAAAACAAAACAAAACTACAACAACTCTGGATTCTTTCCTTGTACTGCTGGCCTACCTTTCGCAGTAGGGGTATAGAGGTGCATGAAGGCATGCAGGGTAGACTGTAGACCCTCCAGTAGAGCCTGCTGTATATGGTTTGTGTCAGAGTGACATCAAAGACGTCAGGCTGAGAGCAGAGGATTCTGTGGCTGCAGTGAAGCGCAGCATCCCCAGCTTCCTTGTTGCTCGCACCTTTATCAGCGACACAGCAGGCGTGCTGATGAGGACAGCACCATAGTTATAACATGCAGCTCTCCTCCCTATGGCTTCTGTGTGGACATGGGTATTATTCAGAGCCAAATCATGCAAATTATCCATAGTTGTCATACTCACTAGGAACCCCCGTGTTGCAGTCATTGCTCATTTGTCTAGAGCGTCCATATCAAATATGAATTGAGGAGACTACTGAGGAGAATACAACGACCAGAAGAAGATTAAAAGTATGTAATTTTAACCCACTATGCTTAAATTAATCCAGTAAACAAAATATATTTGACGTTCACGTGAGAGGAAGACAAACATTGGATTTTCTTGGTTTATTGGATTTTACACCTGTGAGAAAGAACCTCAGCACCCCTGAAGACAATGGATAAAATGCTATCAAATTGTAAATAATGCACATTATTGTCACGGTAATGTTTAGTCACCATAACGACAATGTCAGCACTTATCTGTGTCTGCCACGCTACCCTTCTACCTTGCAGCGTCGAGTGCTCGTCACTGACATTACAATCTTTCTTTGACTTGGAAAAGTGTCACATCGCTGACATATCTGAGATTGTAAGATTTTAGTCCTTTAGCCAACGCAGCTATCAAGGGCATGTTACCATGAGAACTGCAGTAACATACCTCTAGATTTTACCAGCACCAAAATGACAGGCAGTCAAGTGTAAGGAGAACAAGCTTTAAGGTGCAAGGGAAAGTAATAAAATAGCAGAGTAGGGACAAGAAACGAAATAAAAGTGAGTGAGAAGTACAGAAGAGATGCTGTATGGCAAGATGAGTTCAAAGAGGGGAGAAGATACATTATAGACAACCTCCTGCTGCGGTCGAGATATCAAGTAATTATGTGAGCACTACATATAAAGTTTAAGACATAGATTTGGACTGGAGGAGGCTGGAGGAAGAAGAAAGATCATCTTTCAGCTTGATTCCCAGTCTGTGATTGACAGCTTGTGTATTTAAACCTGTGTTCATTTTGACGATGTTTGCTTTGTTTGGATTATCTTGTCTCAGAATGACACCCTATATTGGTTAAAAAAAACTTAAGTAGCAATATTATTTTTTGGTTTTAATAAATAGATAAGCCTTGGTTCTTTCCATCTCTGTATCTTTCAAGATCTCTGTCGTGTTATTTTCTTGCTCTTTTGGCTGTTTTGCCAGGAAATTATTGAAATAACTCTGATATTATGCATCATGCAGCTGTATCGGTGCAGTTTTAAGATCAATGCAATGTCTCAACTTACCACTGCATTGCACAAAAACGATACACATAATAGTGCAGGCAATTGGAAGAACTCTTGAGCACTTGAAAAACATTGCTTGTTTTCATATTTTTTTTTTCAAAGTAGTCGTCTGAGGCCATTTTATATTTCTCTGATCCTTGAAGAGAGCAAGAGAGTGAGATATAAGCTATTCATAACTGGCAGTGCACGCAGTGTCTCTCTGCTCCATTTACAATCACAACCTGAAGCTAATGGAAATTGTTACCACCTTAAAAAAAGTATGGAGATAATAAATAGCTACTATAGGGTTACAGGGGTGCAGAAGACCCAGAATCCAGTAGAGTGAGTGATACCGCATGCACATTAAATAGTAAACCATAAAGAATGGCAGAATATTAATACAGAATTTAGCGTTAATTTTATTTTATTAATCTGGAACATACATTGTGCGACTTTCTAAAATCATCTGGCCACGCCGGTTTCACGAAGACGTGCAAACGTTTTATGATTATTGGTCAAAACATCCTAAAACATCTTCATTGAGTTTAGAGTCAGGACACTTTAAAAGAACTCATGCAAGGACTTTAAAATAATATAATTCAAAGAAACATATTTTTTTCTAGGCGATCACAGGAGCATTTAGGTCACATACGTTACACCCATTTGCTAAAGACGCTGCTCTGTGACCCATTGGTACTCAGTAAATCATTCATTTAAAAACAAATGGCAGAGAGGAGGGCAGGGAGATGGATTTCATTGAATCCCTTGGGGAAATAGATCAGCACCAACCTGGTCAGGATGACAATTACGTGTTAATTGTATTACAACCACACTTTGCCTTCCCATTTAACCAAATGTAATTACAATACGGGAGTTGTTGATTTAATTTCACGGATGGCGTGCTGTCACTGAGGCTTCCTCATCATTGCAATCGTAGGCAGGCCTGGCCTGCGCTCAGGGGAGACCTAGAGTTGAATCAGCATTTCAAACGCACCGAACCATGGTCTTGTTTAGTCTGAAATGGGCGCCTTGCTTCGAAATGTCCCTGAATAGTGGACAACACAAGTAGATAATGTTTGCATGCATGATTTAGTGACCGATTAGATATCACAAAACTCATTTTCCCCGGCCCATCTTCACACCAGTGTTTATCCTGTTACCCCCATTTACAGAAAATACGGCGCCGTCATTCTGACGTACTTGGTGGCCTTCCCTGTGCCACGTGAATATCGCTGAAATATCATTTCTGTGTGCCGCATTTAAGTCCTATTAGTGTATTGCCTATTAACAATGCTTTGTTGATACATTTTTTCCTCTGAACCCATCGCACCTGGATCATCTATAAACTTTTGCGTGTTTTTTTTGGTGTTTTTAATGTTTCATTTAACTGCAGCATGATGTTCTTCAGGAGGATGTTGAACCTGCTCTGGTAGTCAAGCTTTGGCAGCAAAGCCTGATAAGACATATTTCCAGTAAAGAGTATTTGTCACTTTGTGAGTAGTTATGAGGCCTTGAAATATAAAATGAGAATTGTCCTATGGTGGTTCCTTGCCAGGAGCCCTGGGGTCCATTAATAGCGCGGTGTGCCACTGCATCTTTTATGCCTTGCCGAGTGGCCCTACTGTTTCTGAAGGGTCTTCGTGAAATAGCCAGAAGCATTGCCTAATTAATGAGCTTTCTCACTGCAGAATTAATTGCTTCCTACCATGCAGTCCCAGCCCTTTCAGGCAGGGTTAAGGCTGCAGACTTCGATGGCCCTCACAAGAAGAACAAGAGGCCGTCAAGTCACGAGAGACTGTCGCTGAGACATCGGAGACAGAAGTAGAAAAATGAATGAGGGCAAAGAAAGAGAGATGGTGAAGATGTGTGGGAGTACGTGTTTGGTGTGTGTGTGTGTGTGTGAATGTGTGGAGGTGAGAAAGTGGTGGGTGGGGGGGGGGGTGAAAGGATGATTGAGACAAGCAATCAGTCCCACTGCAGGGAACAGAGGGCAGACAGGGGGCTGTTGCCTGCGGTTACACGGCTAAGTGTGGCGGTCTCTCACTTTTTTCCTCGTATGTGGATCAATAGATGAGTTGAGTGCGGCTTGGGGGGTTCTGGCACACACTCTGACACGCCTTCTTAATCCACTGTGTGATAACCTATGCCACGCCGATGTATACCACACAGGAGACAAGTAAGGGTGGAGAATACAAAAATCCACCCAGTCTTACGGGAGACGGTGAGGGGTTTACTTCCATTAGCCAAGGGATTCAGATTACTTGGTTGCTATGGTGACTGATATCTTTGCATCTTTTCAGATAGCATTAGTCACCCTTACGTGGAAGTGTTATCTTTTATTTTGTGCTAGTAAGCTAAAGGAGGTGGAAAGATTTCTTTTGAATAAGTTGGGTTTTTTTTAAAACTAAACATTCAAGGAAAACCTCCCATTTAGAAACGACATTCACTGGAAGGATTTTCTGTTAGCCCTAAAATTAATCTGTCAGACAGCAGAGATTATCTCCCTATCTCGCTGTGTTCAAACATGGGAAATGTTTATGATGAGCAAACATTATCACGGATTTAATTAACACATCCCACACTTGCATTGATCCATGGGAAATATCAATTGCACTGGTGTATTTAATTAGTCTATATCTTTTGGCCTTTGTGTCACAAGAGTTGATAGAGCGCCATGATCTGCAAATTAATCTTAATCAGCAAAAGACTTGAAACAAAAGCATGATAAGAATAAAGAAACTGAAGCGCTAAATCTCCTTACTTAATATTCCAACCCAGAAGCTTTACAAATGCTGTTGTTATAAATAGTTATGGTACAGTAGCGGGGATTGAGTCGATAGAACTGACCGTGACCTTTAGCTCGTGTGATCTCATCATTCATGTAGCTTTTAATTAGCACTGTATTTAAATGAACAAATATCATCACAGGAAATTTCAAAACAGAAAAAGTGGAAAAACTTTCTTCTTTACAGTTTACTGTGTTTCCATTTAAGATGGTAAAAAATGTATTTAAAAAAATACAGCAGTGCACTTTTGTGATTCGATTGGTTGTTTTATGGGTTTTGATTGTAACAAGATACTAACAACGTTATAACACGGTCAGCAGCGTTCCATTAAGACCCTGAGATGGAGTCCTGCAGGAAATGTGGATCGAGAACAGATTTAATACTTCAGTGTCATTAGGGACCAGAAACATGAGCCAGGTATAGAGGTAACTCCATTTCTGTGAGTGGGAGCATAGCTCTGTAATTGACTTCAACATGGTTTACCTTGAGATAATAAGTACAGCCCGTGCCCAAACAGGTGGTAGCATGCCCTGCAGAAGTGCCATTAGCAGTCGTTTAACTAAGAGCACAATAATAGAGCCATAGCATCCGGGCATTTCTAATTTAATACAGTATATGCCTCAACCCCCTATGTGATATTATGGTCTTCTAATACTGGTGGTGTGAGAGCATTTGCCTGTAAATGGCAAATTGACAGCTACGTTGGCACTTCTGAATATTTTCTCAGTCTCACCACAGGTTTTCCCCAGATTTCACTGCAGAATGTTAAATTGTGTACACAGGAGACTGCACCGGAGATTTTATTTTCTGGTTTACAGGAAGCCCAGGCGCTGCATTCAAAGGGATTGCAGACAGTGCAAACATTAAATGGTAAACGGGGGTTAGATTCATGAGACCTGTACTGTACTTCTGCAGTATTATAGGTCATAATTTCTTAATTTATTATCATGTGTATGCTTATGCTTATCATCATGATTAACCTATATATATATATATATATATATATATATATATATATATATATACACACAAGCAGCCAAATGATCATGATTGATTGATTTTGCATGGGACTGAGGCAAGGAAATCTCTTGTCTACATGGTCTGTGAGGTTTTCAGGGAATGTGTTACTTGGGCATACCTAGCCATCCTTTCCAGTTTTCCAGAATGAGATTTAAGGTGTTTAAGATGTTTATCGATATGGCACATGTGCCTGTTGTTTCATTCTCCAGTGTTTTCTCACAGGGAACTTTATTATGCTTTTTGTACTTACAAATAATTTTATGTGTCATTACCTTTGCGCCTATGTTTGTATTGAAAACAGGTGCTTGTGCTAGGACACCACAGCCAATAAATACTGTGAATATGTGATATTACCACGCACATTTTTTAACAGTCTGCTGTAAAGGTGGATGCATATTCAAAGCCTCTGCATTTGAGTTCCTGACCACCCACATAAAAAACAACCATCTCATTTCATAATGGCTCACAGCACTGGTTGTTATTTAGCCTGTTTTTGTTAGTAGCGTTGCTGCAGTTTTCTGCCTGTGTCCACAATTTGAATCTAATTGGAATGCACTGGAAGACACAATAAGTTGCGTGTCCTACACCTACTTGTAATTGTGATTAGAAGGCTAACACGACTGTCTTTTCCCCCTGGTTTTTAAGCCCTATTTGTGGTAAATTCAACATGATGTGAATCTAGTATGAGGCACAAATCGCAGTGTGCTGTGAAGACACAAAGGCAATAAGCATATGAAATACAGTTTCTTACAGACCCATTGATTTGGCTATTGTCCTTAAAACACTGTTAAAGCTAATTATTGATATTGTATAGCAGTAGTAATGCATACAAAAAGCATGCAAAAAATAACAAATATAAAATTATTTTGATGTTCGTTACCTGCAGTAATGATGTCACTAATAAGCACTGGATATTAAATCCAGAGGTTATATAAACTGACTAGTAACCTGAAGGTTCCTGGTTTCAATTTCTTTCCAGCTGCTGACACATTTTCCCATTATGATTAGAGTGTTTGTGCATGACCTTTGTCAAAAATGAATCTAATTCACAAAAATGTAATCAGATTTTAACTAACATTTAGGATCCTATTTGCACCGATCTGTGTTTGAGTTAGAGCATATTATGCATTTGAGCGTGAGTAATTTGACAAGCAATGCGACTGTGTGTGTGCCATTACTTGGTTTGCCTTCCCTTGGGTGTGTGCAGTTGGAACCAATCTGAGCTCTTGTATTGGCCCCCACACCGGGGCTTGCCTTGTTATTAATGTGTTTACACGATGTGATTGGTTGCTGTTGTTATGATGAAACACTAGCCCCACAACTCAGTTGGCCAACACTTGACGTCATCTCATTCAAAGTGAATGAGAAGTGAGACCACTGAAGCCTACAATGCTTACGTGTGAGTCCTTCTTTACTGGGGAAATGGGATGTAACAGGAGTACTTGATTGTTGAATTTTCCTGTGTTTAAAGGTCTGACTGATGCAAATAGATTCTCAGGTGCAAAAGTGTACTGTGTAGTTGTGTATGTGCATGAGTGTGTGAGTGTGTGTGTGAGGATAGTGGCCTGTGTGTGTGTCCCTATTTGATGCCGTTTTCAATTTAGGTCTGTGCTTATCATTTGTTCACCGTTATTCATCTTCATTACTGCGTGGCAAAGACTGAAGGTTAAGGCTAATTTGTGTTCTTTCCTACCACTTTTCTCCCTGTCATTTTCTTTGAATCCCCGTCTTTTTCATTCTCCCTGTTTTTGTCTGTCTCTCTATGTATTTGTCTTTTCATTTTCACTGACTGACAATTCAGTAAAAAAAAAAGTCAGTGTACCCAAACGGCACATTATTTATGCTAATCTAATAATTAGTTGAAGAAAGTCGATAATTTCTCTGTGGAATAGAAAACCACTGAACTTGTTGCCCCGTCTGCAATTAGTCTTTTAATAAGTGACCTTACACCTCCCTGAATCCTATCAGGGGCCTGCTGAGGGATAGTCAGCGCATAAGCCAACCACACACACAGACACACACACGCACGCACACACAAATAATCACTGTATTCAATAATGCTCCACAATTCAAGCTGATTAAAAAAATACTATGGGATTTGAATTAAAATTGCTCATAGTGTGACTGTTTTAGTGTTGAGATGAAGCACTTGAGTGGATGAATTCTTCCTGAAATTTGCAATAAGTATGTAACACGAAGCACAATTTGATTACACAGCTTAATAAAAATGTTAAGTTAAGGTTATTGGCGTAATCCATTAACGTAACGCTACCTCATACATACAACACACTTATTTCAGGTGTTGTGTGTATGGGATAGACGAGTTACCATGCAGTCTGTACAGCTGCTTATAAGTTATAATATAAAGGGCAATTTTTTTTCCCCCATATGTCTCGACAGGAGCCATAATCTCTGTCGTACTTGAGGATATTTCGGTCAAAAGTTGCTTTAGAGCATTCAGATCACTTTGATTATGCACTGTAAATTTTATTTGAAAAATTGCCATATTTTTTAAAAGCCGTTCACACTCAGCAACCCAAAGTGACAAAATTAAAACATGCTTTTAAAAAGTTTACAGCTTTATATAAAAAATTTTTAAACCTCTCATTTACAAAAGTACTCATACCCTTTGCCAAATGCATCCTGTTTGTTTTTAAAAATTCTTGAGATGTGTCCAGAATTTGATTGCAGTCCATCAGTGGAATTTCTCTATAAACAGATATCTGTAATGAAGATGTACGCGAGAAACCAGTGTTTGGCCCGGGGATATTTCTGGTTTTTGTTGTAGTTCACTCGTAGTCCGTGGTCAATTGGCCAGTCATGCTGGCCGGCAAACATGGAGAGGAAATTAATTTCCTGAAAAGTATTCTCAAAACCATCGGTTATTGCCTGACAGTTATTTGATGACCGGTGCACAGAACAGGAAGCCTTCTCCCTGATCTTCTCTGGCTACACTGAGGGAAATGATCCTCCGCTTCCTCCTCCCCTGATGATGATGTTGATAAGACAATTATTTTGACAGAACTCAAAGTGTACAATATATATATAGCAAACACATTTTTATTATCTGCTCATTATCTGGCTAATATGGGGTGGCAGGGACAGGGAGACTGTTCAGAGCTTACAGATGTTTGAATACAGCCAAATACAGAGGTCCTTGGAGAAAGCCTGCCACAGGCTCGCCTCATTTGAGTTTTGGGGAAATAGTTCATCTATTTGCAATGAACAATTGGGTGTGTGTTTATTGGAAAAATGCCAGTGTTATGAATTCTACTGTTAAGAATCTAGTAGAAGTGAAATAAACTCTGAAGAGACCAAAAGTTTCAACATGGAAATGTGAACATTTTTTATGACCATGTTTTTTTTTTAATTCACACAACTAAACCTCTGAATACAGAGTATGATTAGATTAATAAAAATAATCATCATCATAAATTTTATTTATTGGCACCTTTCAAAGCACTCAATGTCCCCTTATGACAATCAATATTAAAAAGACATGGAGTACTATTTGAATGTTAACATAGAAAAACACGATAGTCGATGAGAAGAGGTGGGTTTTGAGCTGTGATTTAAACTGTGTCATAGAGTCTAGTTGACGGAGTTGAAGTGGTAGTGAGTTCAAAAGATGAGGCACAGCACAGCTAAAGGCTCTGGTGTTAAGTCTGAAATGAGGAGCAGTCAGGAGTAAGAGCTGTGAGAATGAATGAGTTCTGAGAGATATGGGGTGCCAAGTCATTGAGAGGTTTGAAAGTGAGGAGCAAAGTCTTGTATTGGATGTACTGGGCAATGCGGAACCAGTGAAGCTGGATAAGAATAGGCGTAATATGAACAATGAATGATAAGGTGAACTTGGTGTGGGTGGTGATTCTTGCTACAGAGTTCTCTACAATTTGGTGCAGATTAAGGAGTCTTTTTGGGAAGACCAGAGAGAATAGCACTACATTAATCTAAACCACAGCCAGAACTGTGTGCTGTGTTAAGAAAGAAAAGGGCATAGTCTAGAAATGTTACATAGATGGAAGAAAGCTGAGTGTGAGACGTTATTGATGTGAGCAGTAAAGGAGAAGGAGTCAGCCATCTATGGAGACTTCAAAAGGGTTTACTTTGGAAAGTGCGTCCTTTGAGCCAATATGGATGACTTCACTTTGTTATCCATATGGTGATGGTCTGTAGGCAGATGGCGAGGAGAGGAGGGGAAAGAGAGGCATTTGTGGAAATATAAAGTTGTGCATAAAAATGAAACTGTATTCCAAAATGGCAGGAATTATTTCTGAGAGGAAGGCGATAAATTATAAATAAGCAGGGGTCCCAGCACTGATCCCTGAGGGACAACATGCGTGCACGAGGCTGATGGAGAGCGGACAGTCTTGCCTTGGACAAAGTGCTGTGTACTTGTTTCCAATGGTGGTCGGTCATTCTAAGAGAAGAAGATGGGAAATGGTGTAAAAAGTGGCACTGAGGTCAAGGAGAGTGAAGATGTGAGAACAGCGAGGAGGTCGCTGGTGATTTTTAACAGGAACTGTTATCTAGAATGGAAACCAGATTGAAATGGCTCACAGGGGTTATTGTTAACTAAGTAGGCTTGAAGCTGTGATGCTACTGTGTGTTCCAAGGTTTTAGGGATAAATGGTTGGAAATGGGCCTAGAGTTAATTAGGTTGGTGGGAGTCTTGACAAGGTTTATAAGAAAAGGGGTGATAGAGACCGTTTTGAGGGATACAGGAACAGAAGCAGTGGAGAGGGAGGAATGATAACAGTTATGATTGGAGACAGTGTAGGATGGCAGTCTTGGGTGGTTGGAAGGGGATCCAGTGAGCATGTGGAAGTTTTGGACATTATTATGAGTTTGGAGGTGTTTTCAACTGGGGACATTTGAACATGGAGAGTGGAGTATTTGAGGTGTTTCCCCAAAAGGAATAGCCTTGAACCAGGTCAGAAGAATTCAGCTGTAGATTGAAATTAGTTATCCCTTACCTAAAGAATGAAGATACAATACTCATATCAAGCAAACTCATCAATTAGCTTTTGCACTGAAAATGGGTATAACACATCTGTGATCTCTACTAACCTATTCTTAAAATATGCAAACAAACCAGAAAGAAAAGCTGTTGAATTTCATACACAATTTAGTTTCTATACATTAAAATAGATGATTACGCTATTACATAATGGGAGTGCTTTGGCAGATATTCCCAGTGACTTGTCAGGGGTGCACCTGTTGTAAAGCTCAGTGCTATGAGGCTCATATACCAAGCAAATCCATTATGCTATAACACAAATCCAGCAGTTGCATTCTTCCTGCTGGGGCAGACTCTCACTGTTGATTAAGTGAAGGTTTAATCACTGTTGAAGCCCTGCGTTGGCAGTACCTGGCCTCGCCTCCTACAACAGGGAATAAGCCTCTGGCTGATTATTCACATGCTAATCACACCATTCATGTTATATACCTGAGATTTAGAAATGTCTTTATGATGATTTCACGTGGTTTGACAAAGCTTGAAATAGTTTACAGCTTGGCTCGGCTGTGAGAATGAGATGCATGTTGAAAAGAAATAAAACAAGTACATAAACCAAACATCAAGTTGGGATGACCTCAGTGAGAAGGAATAGAAAAGAGTCTCTTTTTATTTTTTTCTATTTCAGGAGAGGAAAATTCACCAGGCTGGTTATGTGGAGAAGATGAAGGGAAGACGACGGCCCCCTTTTGGTATCCGCTGCTTGCCTGTCGCATGTCTGTCTTTGCTACAAAATCACCAGAGAGAAAGGTAAATTTACTGCTGGGATTACGGGGCAAAAACCAATTCTTAAAAAAAGAATAAAGTTTAACATGTGCTCCGAAGGTTTCAAGGATCAAAATCAGATTGCCTCTAAAGCTCCTCTCAGCACTCTTTTCCAACAGTCTAATGCCGCTTAAACATGTGGACTCCATGTCCGAATGTCTCAAAGCAGTCGAGATGGCACTCCTACTAGGACGGATAGTAACTTTTACATGTCGTTTTTAACATGGTTGTCACATTAAGAGACAAGCACACACAAGATTGGGACTGCATCTCTGTGCAGCAACTTGAGTTGAACGCCAGAGCCATTACTATTTTGGAGAATGCTGTAAATGGCACAAACATAAAAAAGCCCCAAGAGAAATAGATACTCTCCTTCACTCTCTGCCTTTCATTGTCACTCTGCCCAAACTAATCTCATGGAAACCTCAAAGCCACTGTTTACAAAAAAAAAACCCAGTACGTCTTAAGGTTTTAGTGCACACAGGACAAACTCCGAATGTTAGGCTTTTTCTACATTTAAGCACCAACGCTGGTACATGAACATCAGAGAGAGAAGGGACACAGTTTCCAATGCCAAAAGTGCACACTAACCCCTCCATAATAACAAAACTCCTTTTATGGCTGCTGAGTTTTCCTTTTCATTCACTTTGCTCTATTATCCGTTACAATTTAAATGTTGACAAAAGAAAACTTGAAGGTTTTCATCATGATGAGGACAGAGTCTGTGATGACTCACTGCTGATGATTATTACAGTTTTGCTATTCATAGAAGTCTTTCTTTTTGGATTGGATACCTACAGCATCAGAAAGCAGCTTAATCCAGCCATGAGAGAGGTTTGAGCGTTCACCCACACAGCACGACAGCAGTAATTCATTAACGAGTTCAAATAAACTATCTCTGACATGGAGACTGGGCCTGTGGGGTCTAACAGAAAATTACATTGTGTTCTTCACTTTAGACAGGTTTATAAGCTAGAGTTCAATAATTGTCGAATCCAAGTTTGTGTTTATATGCCCCAGAATGCTGCAATGGGAGCACTAACTGGGACTAGAAAGAGCGACCATATTTCTCCCATATTAGCTTCTCTTCATTGGCTCCCTGTTTTAAAATCCTTCGTCTTACATACAAAATCTTGAATAATCAGACCCCGTCATATCTTAAAGACTTCATAGTACCTCATTATCCTAACAGAGCACTTAGCTCTCAGATTGCAGGCTGACTCCCAACTCCCAGTTTGGGAGAGCCTCTACTTTTAAGATTAGACTTAAAACTTTCCCTTTTGATAAAGCTTATAATTAGGGCTGGATCAGGTGACCCTGAACCCTCCCTTAGTTGTGATGTTCTAGGTTTAGGCTGCTGGTTTTTTTTTTTTCTGTGATGCATTGAGCTTTTCTTCTTCACTCATCTCTTTTTGGTCTATGTGTTTATACACCACTACTATATTTAATCAGTAGCAATTATTAAATTCTGGCTCTCTGTCCTATAGTTTGCCTTTTGCCCCTCCCTGAGCCTGGTTCTGCCGGAGGTTTCTTCCTGTTAAAAGAGAGTTTTTCCTTTCCACTGTTGCCAAGTGCTTGCTCATAGTTCATGTGATTGTTGTTGTTCATTTTTTTTTTCTTACTAATATTTTATCTTATAATATAAAGCAGCGCTGCTGAATGGGTTCTATATAAATAAAACTGAATTGAAATGAATCCAGTAGCCCACAAAACATGGCTTTTCTACTTATCAAAGGATAAATATAGCCATCCAGAAGAGCGATCTCTTGGTCTATGTCTTTGTTGAACACATCTGTCATCATACCAAACACACACACACACACACACACACACACAGGCACACATAAGCAAATACAGTTAATGGCAGGGATAAGTAAAAGTTCAAAAGTGTTATTACACTTCTCTCTGCTTAGTTCTGACAATGCTGGTTTCTACAAGTACAACAAGATTGTTAAATGTTCACACCACACTCTGGCTCTTCCTGATGGGGTTGTGGATATGTCTGAAAGAAGCATCAGTTTACCAGACTGAGGAAGCCAGCGGTGTTACATATCCCATGTATGGAATGGACTAAATTGCATCACACGTTTCAGCTTACTTATTGATGGTCAAAACAACACGTGGTGTACTGTTAACCACTGTTAATTTGCACCTTGTTGTGTATTATGAGTGTATGTAATTTTATCTCGTGGCATTAGCAAACCATGAGATGAACGCATTCCGCTTTTTAATACTCTCACTGGCTCAGTGTAATTTAATTCGAAGTGCAGCAGTAATACTAATAACGACTGATGAAGTATAAACAGTGGAACAAATTAAATTTTTAGCGGGATCATCTTACTGTTGTTGTCAGTTCAGAATTTGAAATCTCTGCTTCTTTTTGAACTTGCCAGTTGTGCTTTGGCTGCAAATATTTTGATGTGTTCAGTGTTTCTGTGCTGGCAATGTTTATATTCGGGGAGCAAAGTGCTTCTCTTCAGATCAATCTGTCAAACCAATTTTACTTTCAGTGACGTTAACGTTGCCTCTTAAGCAGCCATTAGTACGTAGTGGTGGCAGAATGGCTCCTTTAATAAAGATTTTGTCAAAAGAGATCATAGTGCTATTTTTACAGAGTCATTTCCCATTGAATGCAATCAAAGCCCACTTGCATTGACCTAACAGATAAAAATACACCATCTCAGTGATGATCTCACTCAAAAATACATAGACTATTGGAATTACAAGGTGACACACAAAGCGTTCGCTTCAAGTTGCTGGCTCAAGAATTTCGATCAATACAAGCTGTTAAGACCTAGAAGCCGCCGATAGATCAAATGGTCAGTACAGGTGAGAGGTAGACTTAAGAGGTTTTAGAAGTCGGCAGTAATGCTATAAACGGTTTGCAAGAGCTGAAAGATTATATTTCCAACCACATTTTCTATATCCATAATGTGGTTATGGGTCCTACTGTGCAAGTTGAATTGTGGGGTCGGGCTGGTGGTGGAGGTTGGGGGGAGGTGGCAAATTACCACAGCCATCAGGGGAGGATGTTATAAAGTGATCATGCAATTATCTTAATGGCTGTGGGACAACCAGACATAAATCAATCTTCCAGCATTAGATTAGGACCTGTACATCACACCATTGTCTGCTAGCCATGTCGATGAGCGAGGACGATGAAGTGAAAGAGCAGCTGGCGAAAAGTGCAAAAAGTGTAGCACTGACACAGTGGGGTCAGGGATTCCCCAAAAGGTGCTAACGACTGTCTGGAGTATTTTTGCAAAAGTGTGTTACACCTGAATAGAAGGCAAGCCAAGTGAATTAGTGTATTTTGAGCCAGAGGGACCCTGCAGTCTCTAAGTATCTGCTCAGACCCCCATTTTCTTGCACAAACAAATGAAGCGCCTAGGCACACCGGTGAAAATCAGGGCAGCCATGTCATTTACAAACATGGTTTACCACAAAATTGTTCCGTGTGGTTAAATGAGCATGCATGGGTAAAAACATTTGTGCTTGTATTTCTGTGTGTGCAGGTATTTTGTTCATGCTTCTTTGATTCTATGAATGTGCACGACTTGCGCGTTGCGCTATATTTGAGTGCATACTGTAGCTGTGCAATTTTATGCATCTCAAGAATGGGTTAGTAATGGGACTGGGGGCCTAGTGTATCAGAAGGCTGAAGAGGTAGGCCGTAGTATTTCTTTCCTTTTTTTGACTAAAGAGAAGGTAGCATTAAATGGAGTGACTTTAAGTCCTTCATGCAGAGCAGACTGTGATTAGGGGCTTAACTCAGCAGCAGCCCCCCACTCCCTCTCTGTGTCTCCATCTTTGCCTCAGCCACTGCCTCTGGGAAACACACGCCTCTCTGTGCCAAAGCTCCACAGCTCTTTCTCCAGTTTTTGCAGCTTCTCTTTGGCAGTCTGAGTTACAGTGAGTAGAAAGGATGAAGAAAAGGCAAAAAAGAAATCCCAGATTAGAAAAGATGTGGCCGAAGGGGCCAAAGCCATTTCCTACAAAAATAAAGTTCTAAAGCAGCATAGCATGAACAACAGGCACAGGTCACCTTAGGGAGCTCAATTCACTGCTGGCTGCGTGCAGCTCTGTGTGCCCCGGTCCACTCAGTGGGAGCTGGAGTGGGCTACTGGGCGAACTCGTTAGGCGCCGGAGATAAACCTTATCACAAGTCTGCTGAGTGAGAACAGCAGGGGTGGACTGATTCCTCTCAATTTATCTCTTTCATTCTTTCTCTCTCTTTTTCTCTGTCTGTCTCCCACATACACACAAACACACAGAGGATCAGGCACTATCTTGGTTAATAGACAAACCACATTCTGATGGTCCTTGTTGTTTAAAGAGTCAGTGCACGCTCTGTTTCACTGCCCTCTTTGCCACTTTGAAAGATGAAACGGAGCAGGTTTGGCAGTTGGCCCAAAGGGAGGGTGTGAGGTGGTTGGGTTAAGGGATTAATAGGAAATCCTATAGCAGAAAGGGTAACAGCCAAACCAGACTTCTATACAGGAGAATTGGCTGTTAAATCGAACAATTAATACTATTTTCTGCAGCAGTTGCATGTTGGTGCATGATGTCAGTCGTAACAGGATTGATGTTTTTAATTATTACAGATAAACAGATTAAACATCAGTTCAGAATTTTTGCTGAACTATTCCCAAGTGCATTGGCGGTGATGCTAACAAACACAGCGCTGAAATGAACCACTTCTGAAACTCAGGGTTTGTTTAGAAAGCAGCCAATAAATTCAATTAACTGCTTAAGTCATTTGTCAAGGCAAAATGCCAGATGTGAGCTTCTTTTATCTTTTCAGTATGAGTATATTTGCTGCTTTGTATTTTATAATTCTAATACTTTTGGGTTTCAGTCCAAAGGTTGGACAAATGGCATCGTAGACTCTCTGGTGACACGGTAATTTTTCATTATTTTAAATTTTAACTATCAGATGAATTGCAGCTCTAAACTGAGATAGTAGCTAAATCTAGGAATGATACTGTACATATTTGCAGTAAAAAAAAAAGAAAAAAAAAAGTAATATGACGTGATGTTTTTTGGCACGGACTGTAATCATATTTGTTTGCTCTTACTGCCCTTTCATCTCTCCCTGTGACTGTACAACAAGTTTAATCGGCCGTATCTTTCTGTTTTGTCAGGCAGGCTGTGCTAGTTTGAAGCCTGGAGACCAATAATGGAGGTATTTATGAAACCCGGTAATCTGACAGCTCAGCAAGCTGTTTAACAACTGGAATTCGATGGCGTCACATGGAGCACTGGGAACTGAATTGCTCAAATTACATACCTGTCTCTATCTAGGACACACTGTATGTTTTCCTGTGCACAGTGTTTTGGTCTCACTGCTTATTCAGCAAAGCTCTGAAGATGATCAATGCCTAGTTCCTGTCCTGATCTAACCGTTTTCAAAGAGGTATACGTGCATTCTGTATTTGCAGTATTTTACAGTTAGGGGACACACGGTGAGTCACAAACGCCTCATATCTTCTCCAGTAGGAAAGCACCTCTTCTTCTGCCGCTCTAAAAAGGTTCTTTACGATGCACGACTACAAAGACTTGCGAAATAGTAAAGGGACATGTTTCTAGATTCCATTTATGAGGCATTAGGCTAGGATGGGGTTGAGGATGGCTGCTATGCCAGAGCTCTTATAATACCTTGGGGGATTTCATCATGTATGCTTTGAAGTGCGGAATGACAAACTGGAAAGGGGTTTGGGCTGCATCAGGGTTAGCCTTCTTTCTCCATTTCTGAGAGGATTAGCTTCTGTGTCTCAGCTCAGAAAACAGCAAAGCCTGCTCACATCTCACCCCTAATACACTCCACTAGTTTACATAGATCGCACAGATCATCACTGTTATTATTTATTTGCTTACTTGTTTGTTGTAGTCTATTTTGAATGCACTGCGACTAAGGCTTGAAAACCATTAATTATAGGTGATCCGGCCTTTGTCATCTGCTGAAATCACACTGTTCTGGTCACTGGGGTCGGTGCTTGTTTACTGAACTGGCTGGTGCTTTTGGGCCACGTTGTGCATGTCCCTCTCACTTGCTGTGTCATCCATCTTTCCTGCTGATGGAGTGATAAGAGACCAGCAATGCGCATTCAGCTCGGCACATGAAAGTGACTGCATGTACAGAAAATGAGCATGTTGAGTGGCAGCCCTGGCAGCAGCATACACTGTCTTCATGGCTACATTTATAGCATTGTCTGGGGAATGAGTGATTTACGGACATAATGACTCAAAGCGCTTACACCCAAGATGAATGGAAAGGGTTTTGAAGGCTGTGTGTGCTGCACAGTACAGATGAGACACTGTGTTATGAAATATGGATTAAAAAGGAGAAGGACAGTGTGAAAAGGTGGCCTTCCCCTGTAGCAACACCTTTCTGATGATTTATTTCTTTTTCCCTCTTCAGACTGTTTTTTATTCTAATTTTTTTTAAAGGTAAAGTCATCAAATTGACAAGTTACGCAATGCCTGTCCCACTGTTTTTCTTGAAGGTCATTTGCTACCTTTCAGGGTAGCAGCTTCTGCCACCTCTCTGATTTGTTGAGAAAAGATGCCCCAGCATGCATTAAAGGCTCGTACTATCCACATATCCACCCAGGCGTAGCAGCTCCCCTTCTAACTCTGCAGTAATATCCTTCTGGCAAACAGAAAAACACAAACAGCAGGATGTGCAAGTGCTTGAGACTGTTTCGAGAGAGCACATCGATCTCGCTCAGACCTGATCCTCATCAAGATCACTTTGCTTTTTGTTTTCCCTGTGTATTGTTAAAGGCTTGACGTTAACTTTTTGAAGCACGCGTCCATATGTCCGACAAGTATATTTAGATTTCACTTGAACAAACACAAGAGGCCCCTTTTTTTTTTGTCAATGCGAAATGTACTTTTCAGATTCTGAATGAACAATAGAAAGCAACAAAAGTTTGTCAAAATGAAAATGATTTATACATGAATGTTATTGATTATGATGTAACATTTTTACCTAAATGCATGCACACCTCATAGATACTTCAAACTGGGCATACGGTCATAGACCCAGCAGGTAAAATGATGAGTAGCAAAAGAACTATGAGGTGGAGAAATGGTTTGTGATGGTTGTTTTGCCAGTTTTACCGATCACGTTATTATTTTGCAGTCTACACAGGATTCTCAGAGGCACATTTATGAACTTTTACTGATTAATTTGACTGCTATTTACTGCTATTTAAATTCAAGCCACTGCTATCCTGTTAACGATCTTTTCATTCGATCCTAAATTTGTCAGGTCTCTCGTACAGCTCTGAGCTCTGTTGATCGTCTTGTCGTGTAACCGCGTTGGTGGTTTACAGGCGCATTTCGTACCGGTGCTGTAAATCACATCTGCACATGCAAGAAAGTTTCCACGTCAATTTATAGATAATTGATGGAGTGGAAATGAAACGTCTGCCCGTTTTCACAGTGATTGCAGTTTTTTTTAAAAGTAAAATCAGGTGTTTCTGAGGCTTTATAAAGTGACTCTTGATTAGTCAATCAAAGAATTCTGAGTTGGGTGAATTATGAGCACTATAATTCAGACTGGTGTTCTGCATCTAAGAGTTATTTGCGGTATTTAACTAAATAAGGACCGACACATGAGGACAGACTGTCCTTTGTTTGTTTCTGACTTTTAGCTTGTCCACTGTTGCTCATCAGAAAATTAGGTTGCTCTGCAGGGCACATCAGGGTCAAATTAATAATGATGGCCAATGAGTCAAGAAAAGTTGTGCCCTGTTACTGTTTTTGCCAAGCCACGATGCTCAAATCAAACACCAGGAACTGCACTTTTGCATTTTTGATTTAACCCCAAAGTAGGTTTGTGTGTTCATGGACATAGCACGAGCTTCTTTTATTTGTATTGCATGATTTTAGAGCCTGAAGATTTGCAGGACATGCTCACCACGCATTATGCATCTTGCTGATATTTTCAGAGCATAACCTTTTATGGCATATGTGTTCAAATAACTGCTGCTTTAAGCATTATATATATACACACACACACATGCTAGCACATTCTGATGTTTAAAACGGCTTGTTTTTTAGATATTATATTACCTGATTATTCAATGTAAATGCAATAATTGCTCTACTTTGGAGCCACTAATAGAAGCTTTGTAAACACGGGCCATCATCCTCACCACAAAAACAGGCCACTGCTGCTCATACTCTGAGTTCAAAGAGGCCAGAGAAGCTTTTGGCATGCAGAAAATAACAAAGCAGGAGGAAGTGTCAGTCTAATTTCTCTGTGTGAAGCCGGATCACAGCAGACCTGTCGCCAGAGCTGATACAACTTGGCCCTTCTGGTCACTGTGGCTCGGCACAGCAAAACCCAACCCCAGACATACCAAACTTGTCACTGTCACAAATACAGGGAGCATTGACAACACGCAGTTTCAGACTGCTTGACATTCCCGATCAAAGAGCCCTCTCTCTGAGGTCAGGGCAGAAGTCAAACTTTGGCATTCGCCGAGAACAACTCAGGCGGAGTTGTGACAGTTCCCAACATTTTGGCTAATGTACCAGAATGTCCAGAGGTCACTCTTTCTGTGTAGATCTGGATCTACCCTGCCTTTCTCAGCAGCATCAGCGGCCGAGATTATTGAACTTAAATAATGGTTAGAAGGGCTTTGCACAATAGAGGAGCAACTGCTGTGCACCTCACTTTGCGATAACAGGAGGTGGCTATGGAGGTGTGCATTTTTTACAGTTTAATAAGTACCTGTATTGTAGAAAATGCAACTTCTTAAAGCCTTTTTGATAATATTTTTTTTTTTTATAACAAATGATACTGACTTTGTACTGTTTCACATTTTCAGGTGGAAGCATGTTTGCATCAGCGACCGCCTTTTCTTCCTGCCTTATTGGCCAGCACATTCATACAGGTTGTGCTCCCAGAGCAGGCAGTAAAGTTGCCGACGTTTGTGTATTGAAAGTGAATCGAGGTGTTTTCGAATTAAACAGCGCAAGCTCCGAAAGGCCTTTTTAGTACCTGCATGTTAATATAATCATGTCATCATTGCCGCCTGCGTGTCTAAGCTTTTAATTAATTTGCTAAACAGCTGGAACTAGGAACAGTGAAAAGGATTTGAAATTTTTAATTTATGGTGTAATGAATGGATTGAGGTGGTTTTGCAACTGCTGAGTCTTGTTGTGACAGTTAGTGGAGTACTACGAAAGATTTTTTCCCTGGATGCAGTTTCAGTTTTCTCGTGATTTTCACAGTCTTTCTAAACTAATTAAGGACTTTGCGTTATTCACTTTCGTGTGTTTCCTTTTAGTAATCAGTGATCTCCTTGCCAAAAGAGGGCAGTGCAGTGTCTGCATATATGTGAATAGAATACCCCCCCCTCTGACAGTGAGGTCATTTGCAAAGGGCCTGATCTGTTGCTGTGACAGCTAACATACTAATTACAGTGAATCATAGACGCTCTAGCAATGCCTCAGAGTGGAGTTCTCTTTCTCGGGCCCTGGGTTTCTGCTCACTCTATACTTGTCAAGATAGCATGCAGGAACAAATTATGTACCCAGGAGGGAAATCCTGCAGATCTGCTAAATGTGCTAATTTGGTCACATTTTCCTCTGTGATTATACATCAGTGTGGAAAGGATGATGGGCAAAACTGCAAAGAAGACCCTCTCGCCTCTTTGAGTTCCCATTGTGCTAAACCAGTCCTGTTTGTTGGAGTGATATCTTCTCTCCTTATATTGCTTTGCTAATTAGTGTTCCTGCTTCATGCTTTCAAACAAAGCTGCTGCTCTAAATGCTGCTTAATTTATTGTTGTTGGCCACTGTTAAGCTTTTTAAGGACAGGCTATTTTTTTTTTTTTTGCATTTTGATCTCTCTTGAAGAAGGTGCAAACACCAGGTTTCAAGAAAAGTTGTGCCCTGTTACTGTTTTTGCCAAGCCACGATGCTCAAATCAAACACCAGGAACTGCACTTTTGCATTTTTGATTTAACCCCAAGCTTAACAGCTTTCAAGTTATTCACAGTGTTCACTTAATTTTTTTGCTGTGAAAACTCGTGAATTGATCTTTACTTATTCAGTTCAGTCATGAAAGAAGGCTAATCTACTCAAGGGCATCAAATCATGGTTAGAAAATAAAAATGTTTGTTGGAAGTCAAAAAAAATTAAAATAAAAATGGAGACAGTTGGCCTGACCTGTGGTGCTTGAACAACAACATCAGTATTTATGAACCAGAGATTTATGTTTGTCTGATGTTATGCCAAACAGGCCAGCATAGATTTAGGATCCAAGGATTGTAAGGGGCGGATTCAAATTTGAGAGGCACTCCTTGATGTGCAGCGCTTCCTTGGCAAAAGTGTTGCAGCCACCAAATGGCTGTGATTGAGCTGGCACCAGGGTTCCCTTTGTTCTGCATTTCCTCCCATCTGATATTAAGGATTATAGAAAGCCTCGTCCAGGGTTTTATCTAGGACCCCATGTTGACACACAGTTGTCAGTTTCTGTGTTTGACGTGAGTAAAGATCCCTCATCCAGAGCTTGTTTGGACCCAGTACGGATGTCTCCTGTATCTGGTAAAAGGGAAGGGAAGATGGAGGAAGTGATTGAATACACAGTAGCCCGTAGTCCTCTTTTGAACCCATTAATGCAGGGGCAGTACAACTGCTTTCATCCAGAGTTGGAACTGCCATGGCCGCAGGAGTCAGCGGTGTGGGTGTGTGGATCCGTGTGTGTTTGTGTGTGTGTGTGTGTGTGTGTGTCTGTGGAATAGGGGGCATAGCGACACAGCGAATTTGCATCACATTTGTTGGGCGTGTTGCAATCGTTCAGCCAGGAGCGGTGAAGGACACGAGGAATAAAATCTCAGTCGAGTCATGAATATGAGTTTGTAATGTCCTACCAATGTCAGGCTGTGGCTTTGAGCAGAGATATGCAAAACCACTCTCCAGCTTCATTCCACTTATTGCTGATATGATCTGTGGCACAGCCAGGGGAGACAGGGAATCGTTACTGTACAGACAGTGGTTATTAAATTGGAGGAAATGTCCTGAGCCAGTTTTAATAATAAGCTGATAGCCATATGGTTTCGCTGCGAGTCCTAACCACCTCTAAAAGACTTGATGCAGACCCATCAAGAGTTAAAAATCAGGTTGTCTACTCAGCCTTCTTGCGCAGATGGTTTAATCTTATTGTCTTCAAATGACTTTGAATATTCTGAGTGTAACACAGGCCTGCAAGCACAGCAGGTGGTTGGCCCTTTGATCTCTGCTTGTTGATGCTGGTGGAATTTAAATCGCGGGGTGACATCTAGCTCATGAAATCATAACATTAACAGCAAGTTTCAGCTTTGATCCTGTTGTCCTTTTATATTAGGTTCATTACGGAATATGATAAATTGCAAAACAGATAATGAGCAAACAACACTTTGCTGTCCCCCATATGGTCACATCTCGGGAGTGTGTCTGTCCACACAGAGTATGTGTGTGAAATGTAGTGTATGTGCGCATATGGTATACTGTACATATATGTGCAATCGTAATGTATAATCCCTCTTAAACTCTATGACCTTTGTTTTACTGTGTACCCCCCCCCACACACACACACATTTTTTTTTTTAGCTAAAATTAATAAATAATTAATAAAAATAAGAGTTATTATTGGTTAAAACTAACTAGTTATCGCATAATGGGATTCACATCTTATCTTATGGACAGAGAACAAATTCTATTAAGTAATGGGCTGAGCTTTCTTATGGAAGGAATAATGAATCAGTGGATAAGAGAGTAATTACATGGTTACAAAGCCACAAACCTTAGTCCATGCATCTCTGCGGGTCTTTGTTCAGTTTGCTGTCACTATTAAAAAACTGGTTTTAAACATTCATTATACACTTTTTCTTATTACTAATGGAGCTCTGTAGTTGTCAGTTTAATCCTTAATTGTTCAAATCTCAGTTGTTTCTATAGAATAAAACACAAATTTAAATGACAACGTTGTACATTTTTAATGAAAAGTTCTTGTTCGGGTTTCTATTTGAACTCCATTATTAAAGGCAGAAGCATGAGCAGCCAGCCAGTCGTGCAGCTGTACTGTACATCCCATCTGACCATGCCAGTAATATACTGACTGCGAACTACATGTTGGTGTCTTTACTTTTTGCTCTTTTAATTTGTGTTGCCATTCATTCATTCATTCAGTTTTTCATTGGCCTACTGGCAAACACAAACACGCCCAAAGCTTGGGGCCATTTGCAGGATCAGGGGTGGTTACTCTGTAGCTCCTTTCACAAAGCCATGGCAGGACCCCCTCATTATGCTGTCTTTGCTGATTCACATTGCACTAATGAATGTTGCCCAGCATGGCACCTGAATCAGAGACGTATATGTAGTGTGGCATGTTTCCTCCACTTGCTGCTTAAATGTGCAAAACCAATGCCCCCTCTTCGCTGTATGTACGTTTCACACAGAATGGCAAGGCGGAGTAAAGGTCCTGCTGAAAACGAGCTGCGTGAAAGGAGCCTCTGTTTACTCTGAAAAGCAACAATTTGATTGAACAATTGATTGAAAGAAAAATTGATAATAAAATGTTTGAATCCATTTTCCATTTGACATATTTTGTTGGTGCAAAAGAGAAGCGCAAAGCAGACCGAGGGTTTTCATAAAGGACTGATGGGATTTTGACCCTTTCGCCATCTGCTGACCACCAAAATTGGATTGTTGAAAAATAAAAACAAAGCGTGGGGGTCTCATTGAAGCAGAGCTGTCGCATGCCTTCACTTTGTGTAGTTGAAACCTTGTCTCTGGTTGTCTGCCCCCTCCTCCGTTACTCCGGTCAAAAATTCTGATTGAACATGTACTAAACATCGCCTCGTCTTTTCTTTCAGCTCTCTCCGTCTGTCTTTAGTTTCTTTTATAGCCTTTTTGTTTGTTTGTTTGTTTGACAACGGTCTGTATACCTCACTGTGAATTGCTTTTACTAACGCTGTTTTTTTTTTTTTTAAGTGTAATTTTCTTATTTGTTTACCTTTTCCTTCTATGCCTTCGAGTATAGTTCAAGCACAGTGCAGACCCAATGTGCAGTATTAATAGTTTCGGGGGGGGGGGTTGCACAAGGTTAATCAATTACTCTGCTGGGACAAGCCTCTGAACAAGTTTTAGTGTATGTTACATGTAGAGAGCATGCTCCGGAGCAGACATGCTTGTCGGAGCTGCACTGCCATAAAAGGTCAGATTAACAAAGTCAGTATTCTTCCATATTTTAGCGGTGAAGAAATATCCCTGTGTCGGTCGGGCTTGCCTCCTTGATAACCTGAGCAGAAACTTTGAAAGAGTTCTCATGTTTGCGGCTTGTTTAGTGTGCATTACCTGTAGCAGAGCTTTGGATGTAAGTAATTTCGGGTTGGCTGGTGATTCACTCTGCGGCCATCCTGCCTGTAGCCTTAGGCAGTGGGGCTGCGGTGGGGAGGGAGCGCAAACACCAGTCAATTACCAGTTAATAAACAGTGGAAGTTTTCTATTAGTGCTTGTTAGTGCGTGTAAAAGATTGTTGGTATGTGGAATTGGGGGAAGTCACTGTGACTGTGGAATTAGGGAAAAAAAATAGTACAGCCATATTTGCTTTCTCTGGGTGTAATATACAGCACCCAGCTCTCTCTGTGCATGCCATTTAAAGAGATAATATTTGTTATTTGATTTTCAGCAGGCTACAGTGCAGTGTATAGTGTTTTCAAATACTCTTTTTCTTTTTTTGTCTTTTGAAAGGCCCAGAAATGTGTGGTCAGGAGTTTCTAGTAAGGCAATATATCATAATTGACTATAAAGTACTCTTTCCAATAATGCATATATAAGCATGGTGGAGGCCAAACAATGCAACGCTGACTGCAGCGTGTCTCGCCGTCTTGTTGATAATATTATAGGACCCCGGTGAATATGATGCATGGACTTTTTTTTGCAAAGCAATTGTTAAAAATCTCATGCGCAGTAAATCTCCCGCATATCTTAAAGCAGATTTCACTGTGCTTACAGAGGAACATTGCTGTAAGGAAAAACAGTGCACCTGAGTTGCCTTGGGAAGTATAACAACATTAATTGGATTTGGAGAAGTCATCTTTTCCAAGGGAACACTGTTCTGACAGTCTGACAGCCAGAAGCATGAATCATTAAAATGCTACCCTGTCATATTAGACCACTACCAATCTCTACCACTGTATGCATTAGCAGTTGTTGTCGTATTCGAGCCAAGAGCAATGCCGGTATGTAACTAGGCAGAATGTTCACAGTACATACCAGACAGTAACAATAAATGGTCCCATCCATTCTTCCCTGTAGGAATGTAATATAATTACACGCATTTCAATTTTATTTTCAGAAGAACAATGGGAACTCCTGTGCTTACCATTGCCACCTGGAGCCAGCATATGGGCTTGCGCCCTCCTGGGGTAATGGGTGGGGCGGACTCGCTTTCGATCACCGGGTCATTGGTAACCGGCAGCTGGGAGGCCGCCCTCTCATCACATCAACAAATCTTGCTTTAATTAGCTCACCTGCCCATTTCCTCCCTTTTCTTCCCCACGTTCCCTGAAGTCCTCCATCAAACCTTCCTCAGCTGGCTTACAGGCTCACCTTCCTCTCTCATCCTGCCTCCCGCACAGGGGAATAGCGTCAGCGTTTCAACTTCACACCTACAGCTCTGCAGGCACACACATGCAGAATGGGCGATAAACGAGACTGACAATAGACTTTGAGAAGGCTTGGATCTTATTGATTTTTAAATGGGCCCTCACTGATACGGTATTAGCATTGGGATTGCCAGTGATATGGCCATTGCTGAAGGCTCACATTTCCTGGAGTGCCTGTCAATGTGATCCGCACATTCACAGGTAGAAATGATCTTACAGGCTCTGTTGTTATGCTCACCCTGTGCTCTTTCCACTGGCTGCTTAAAGAACTTCAATAAGTGGACCAGTGGTTTACTGTATTGATCATAGTCACTGTCTGCACTTTAATAGGAGCCAAATCTATCCTTGCCTTGGTATCCTTGTGTATTTCAAGCCTTGTGAGCTATTTCCATTCAGATAGATCACGTAGTTGAAGAGCTCCATTCCAAATCGATAATATATAAAATATGTCTCACACTAATTATCACATGATTGTGTGGAATTAAAATAATTGCTTTATAAGGAAGGAAGTGCTGTTTAACATTTTAAGCATAATAAGGGGTCATTAGCAAATAGCTAATTGCGTATACAGTATCCTAAAACTGGGGATTTTCCTCTTCGCACCCGCAATCATTTTTACAAGAGTAGGCGTCAAATTTTCTCAAATGGTGGATGTCTCATTAAGGAAAAAGCAGCCTCTTCATTTACAAATCAGTTATTTATCTGAATGATCCAAATGCACATTCCTGCCTTTGAATACCTTCTGAAGTTGTAATGGGACTGCTCCCATTTGTATTGCCAGACTGACTATGCTGACCTCCAAAGTAATCTAGGCCTGGAAAGATTGGCCTACTGGTCTCAGGTGACTGTTAAACATCATCATTGTACTGCCAGCACCGCAAGTTATAGTGTTCTTGTCCCTCTGGTCTACCACCACTCTCTTTCTCTTAACCAGAGGGCTTCCATATGGATATTATGGCTGCCACTTAATTACCTATCAAAAAATATTTCACAGCTCTTGATGGAGGGCCAGTAGAAGGAGAGAGGGGGGTGGGGGTGGGGGAAGGCAGAGACAAAGTAACAAAAGCAGGGATAAAAAGAGCATGAACGATGCAAGAGAAATGGGAAATTGGGACTGAGAGATTGATAGAGAAGGCCAGCCATGCATCTGTGGGGTGAATTTGAATAGATGAAGAGAGACACAGAGGGAGTGGAGAAAAGCCTTGCGGTGCAGATGAGGGGAGCCGAGAGCTAGCCAGTGCCATTTTTTTGTTCAGTGTTTACAAACACACACAAACAAGAGAGAAAAGGGGAGGGTCTTGGACAAGGGTGGCTATAAATTACCGGTGATTGATGCTCGGCGCCACGGAGGACGACAGTGAAAGACGCGCAGCTCTTATTGTTGACACTCTCTTCACTTTCACTCACCCTTCCTGTTCTCAAACGCAGCACCTTACCCACTGTCACCTCCCATCATTCCGACAACACGCAATTAGCTGTTCTCTCTGTCACCCGTTGGTGGTCATACAGTAAAATTGTAATCATTTCCTACATGACAGACTGCTGAATAGAAAAGCCCGGTGTTTGATCGGGTATAGACTCCACACTGCAAATGCCAATGTCTCAGTTTACTACATGTAGAAGAACCTCAGATTTCCTTTTCCTTTTAAAAAAAAAAGTTATTGGCTCCTTTGAATTGATAATAAATAGTCACACATGTACTTTGTCTTTCACACCATTGTGCATTCCCATCCAATTTCTTTTCTACGATTGCTAGCTATACTAATCCCTGCTGTCTTTTTAGTGAGTAATCTGTGCAGAGTCTGAAAATTATTGTGGTCCAGAAATTGTGCCAACCATATAATCGCAAACTTTGTTTTTATGCATGTGGAAATAATAAGGAAATTGGATTTTTCTGCCTTTGCCTTCTATGTTTAAAGTGTTCTTTTTGTGTTTCAAAGTTTGCTGAGCAAAATGTTTAAAGTTTACTGAGCGAAAGAATTTATAGAGTGCGTAAGTTGATGAAAAGTGAATGGAGGCCACTAAAGGAAAAAAAAAAAAACCTGAAAAGTAACTGCCGTGTAAAGAAAGCTGAAAGTGAACTAGAACCCCAAGATTTGCCTCCAACAATAACTGAAATATCAAACATTGTTTTGGTGTTCTTTTGATCTTACCACTGGTAGCAGAATGCAAAGTAATATTTAACACCTGCTGGTTATGCACTAACACTGCATGGGAAATCCAGTGTTCTTCCTCTGTCTGTTTCTTAGAATTTAACTCTTGAGTATCTGAACAGAAAAGAGAAAATAAAGAAGACTAATTGTGTACCATCTGTATACAGGGCTTAACAAATTTACCAAAGCATTTTTCATGCCAAGAAAATACAAATATTTTGGAAATACAAATATTTTGGAAATCTGTCAAACTTGTCTGTCAAAAATGTAAAGTGGTACCATAGATAGATAGATAGATAGATAGATAGATGCAAATGTAAATTGTAACTTAAAAGATATTTTGAGACAATGTTAAAAGGAGAAACAAAATAACAAGGTTACATTATGGAGCCATGATAAATACATTACATAAGCAATATTCATTTTTGTCTCTTAAAGCTTGAAGCTGCTCTCCACAATCCTGTTCACTGTGCACTGTTGGGCTTCTCTGCAGCAAGTACATCCTTACCTCAAGGATACCTCTGGGTAAGTAACATCTTCCTTAGACACACACGTGACACTTTAAAGTGAAAACACAAATTCTTGACTCTCAGAGTGAAGAGATCTGGTGGTGATAAAACATTTAGTTTAAGAGGAGTTGCCTCATCAGTAGTGCCTTAGGCTGTGACCTTAAACACCACAACTCAGCCAAACTGACCATCTGCTGTTGTCAGTGCTCTCCACCACTATCGGCAAAACAGCAAACGAGGGAATCAATTTTAGAATAATGGTGTTCCGTGTAATATAGCTCTGGCAGCACGTGGTGGCCCTGATACTTTTATAATGGCTTTCCTTTAATTTGTTGCCTGTCTTTGCATGAATATATGTATAGGCGCGGCACACACACACACACACACACACACACACACACACACACAGTTTAATGCCCATTGACTAAAATCACGGGAGAAGAACGCTTGTTTTATTGGTACTGATTATTTAAGCTTTTCACACAATTACCATGACAATTTAAATGTCCTTTCTAAATTCTCTTCTCATTTATTAAAAAGCGAATAAAAATGTATCTCAAGGCTAAGAGTGGGATATGAAACATTTTTCTCTGTAAAGCATCGCCTGAAAAGTGTGAATTCATTCAGTATAAAGGCTACTGGTGAGTAACTGCGGCGGAGTGTTTCATGATGAGTGGAGAAAATTGCAGAGCCCGACTATCACATCATGTCTCGGGACTTGTTAGAATTTAGCTGAATCTACAAAGAAGGGGAGAATTTAAAATGATGCCGAGACTCTATTATTGCTATTAATCTTAGAGTTTTAATTTTTTTTTTGTTCCCCTTCATTTTGGAGAAGGTGGGTAATTTATCAGTTAATCCTCTCTGACCTAAAAGGTGGTTAAATCAAGTGTGGGCCCTCCAAGAGACGGACTGTGGCTCAGTCTCTCAGACTTAATTGCTTTTGTGTTGGTATTCTAAAGAAGACTGGATGCTCACTCAGATGAGGAAAAGGAGATATGGTGGCATTACCATTTAGGGTCCTGTGATATCAGTGTTTTAAAGGAGAACAGACTGACATAACTTTCAACTTCTTTCAGAGCGCTATCACAGATTACTTAAAAGCCTGGGATCTTGTTCTAATAGACTAGGCTCTCCTAGGTTGTTGGAGTGCTGTGTCACAGTGCCCTAAAATAAGGTAAAATTAACATTATATGCCAGAATAATATATTAGAAAAATGAAATTGATTCACATATCAAGTTTGTGTGTGTGTGTGAAATTTGTTGCTATAGTGAATTTGAATCAGACATTCAGGTGTGGTGATCAGAGAAAATTGATTCGATGCTTTTAAAGATGCGGTGAGTCGCTCCTTTGTGCATGTAACTGGAGATGCTACATGCTCTAGGCTAGTGGAAACAGTTGTATTGATTAAATAGAAACCATCTGTTCTGTCAAGCCAGAGTGAGAAGGACATGTGCAAACCATCGTTGGTGTCGACACCCTTCGTTAGAATTGCAGAGCTTCTAAAACTCCAGGAACTTCCAGGTCTCTAACCGCAGACCCGACAGTCACATGTCACGTGAATGATTTCTATATATACAAGTTAAAGGTTTGGACACACGTTTCATGACATAAACGCAAGACACTAACGCAATCACAGCATAAGGAAATTGTTGTTCTTATACAGCCATGCTTCATTTTGTTATGCCTCTTCCGCATAGTTATTTTTCCAGGTATTGCTTGTTTTGTTTTTTTTAGTATGCTGTCTTTCCTCTTTTTTCTTTCTTTCGTAGCTGCAGCATTTGAATTGTTTTGGTTAGTTTAATGGTGTTCTGTCCCCTTTTTCTGTCTTATCCTTTCTCTCTCTCTCTCTCTTTTTTTCCCCCTCAGCCTGTCAATTGGAATTACTACATGTATATGTACACAAATAAATAAATAAAATAAAAACACTAACATTAACAACAAAAGCCTATAGAGACTCTGTAGAGCTCATCTTGGAAGAACAAATATGTTTGGCACAACAGTGCATTCAGATCACGATTCTGCTTGCAAACACTGCCACACATGACAGGCTTTAATAAAATTTTTAAAAAAAGGTTTGGACACAGTCACCCATTGATATGAATGGGTAAGACTCTGGACAGGCATTTTGTAATCCTTTTGTTAATCAAGATTTTGTTTGATTAGTTTTGTGTACTTTTTCTATTAAAGGGCAATTTGTATTTGTACAAGTCAGTTATTATTTCTGTGAAATTTCATCTGTTAATTTTTATCTTCTGAATAAACTCTGCTCCAGTCTTCTTTAATCAAATCAGCTTTAAACATTTCTAATGCATCGTCAGTTATACATCTTATTATTCTGCTGGTTCTGACTTACTTTTCAATTATATCTTTATTTTCTACACCTAAGAAAACTAGCAGATGATCACTTGTACCATCCGTGATTGTACCACTGAGAATTTTCCCATCAGCATTGTGAATATATTATCTATGAGAGCAGCACTGTTATTCTAGTTGGATGTGAAATTGTAGGAAACAAAATCATGCAATACATCGTGTCCATAAGGACTGACTAAATCAATATGCTCTTTGCCTACACAGACAAAGAGCATCTTATTATTGGAGATATTGTCATATAAACCTGTAATTTTGTCCATAAAAACTTCCAGGGGATCTGAATACATAACTTAAAATTATTATATTTTTTGGATTTCCTCAGCTTAATTTCCAGTTAAACATTCCACCAGATTGTTTACATTGTCATTTCATCAACAATTTTGCTTTGTATTGATGAATTATTATATAATGCAACCCCGCCTCCCCTCATATTAGTTTTGCTGAGTATAGATCATAACCGTCAATCTCAGCTGTAGTAGTTTGTTCTTCTTTTAACCAGCAATGATATTAAAATTACTATGATAATGATTCACACACTCCTGAATACTTGAAACGTTCTCCTACTGTTGAAATGAATTATTGAAATGCCTCCATCCATATTAACATTCCTTATAAAATCATCTTCTGATTAATAACAACATGTCAGCTCAGGACACATGAATTTTCTCCCCTCAGCCCAACCGGTAGCGGCAGATGACTGCCCCTCCCTGAGCTTGGTTCTGCCGGAGGTTTCTTCCTGTTAAAAGGGAGTTTTTTCTTTCCACTGTCGCCAAGTGCTTGCTCATAGGGGGTCGTTTTGACTGGTGGGTTTTCTCTGTGTTATTGTAGGGTCTTTACAAGCTGAAAATCTTTGTGTGCGATTTATTGAAAACAAGGTGACATAACACTGGTCACTGGAAACCAAAATCATCACACCAACAATCGGAGTAAAAATTTTTGTAAGTTTTCCCTTCATTTTTTTTTTTATCAGCATTAGTATGCTTCAAAAGAAAGAAAAAAAGATTTTGGAGCATAACCATAGTAACTGGAAACGCTGGGGTTTACTCAGATGGAGCATTGCTCAGTAAAAAATGGAAAAATGTATCTCTTGACATACAGAAAGATTCAATATTTAAATTGATTGCACACATATTCCACTTCCATAACTTCAGCATATGTGCCCGTGCAGACTGAAGGGCTGAGAGTCCTTTGTGTCGAATGTTTTCTGTAACAGAAATACATCCGGGAGGTAATTTTGCTTCGTTATGAATTAAAGTCTCAAGAGTGAATTTCCTTTGCATTCTGCTTACTCAGTAGTACGCAAAGCAACCTTTGCAAACAGAACAAGCAGCTCCTGAGTAGTAAATACACAAGATCTTTTTTCCATCACAGCAATTGTTACATACAGTATAGTACAACATGTAACAAAAAAAACAAAATAAAAAGGTTTCCAATAAAAAAAATAATAGTGAAGGCCTGAGGAACCAGGACGAATAATTAGTGGCTGAGTGTTCCGCCCCCAGTTGGTTCTACCTCCCTGGCAGGCTTGTCAAATAAGGGATGACACTAATCATGTTAAAGTGAGATGGGCTATGGGGATTTCTGCGTGCTTTGATCAGAGTAATGACATTGTGCCTAATCAGCCTGATACCCCAGTGTTTCCCTGTTTGCCTTCACCTTCCTCGTCCCACTTTCCCCAACTTCCTACTCCTCGTTTTAAATAACGGCTTCATGAATTCTGACTGTGCATTTTTACTTACACACCTATTCAATACGCTAGCTCTCATAGATACTTTAGGTCATGAGAAACGTAAAAATATGTCTGTTTCAGAGTAAGTCAACACTGTAGTGACCCACGGTTTGCATTCTGTGTGGTGAATAGAATTGAGGAGCATGTGCCATCATAACCGTTCTCCCGCACCTCCTCGCTGCATCCAGAACAATCTCATTAATGCTGGCAGAGCGTTCCCTGTTTAGGAAGTTTTTGTTTCTCCAAGGCTAAGATTCTTTCCAGGGCACAACTCCAAATGTGTCTGTTCCTTTAAATAAGCCTTTGTGTGGACACCACATATTCCCTGGGTATGTGAAAGTAAGACTGTTTGGGGGGTTTGGGAGGTACAAATGGACGTGTGAATGTATAAATTCAATGTAAGAGGCAGGGTGACGGGGTCCAGGCCTCAGGCTCAAGCCATTTTTTTTGGGCTGCTTGCTGCAAGATAAGTTCTCCCTATCTTCTTTTCACCCTGTGCAACAGAGCATTATTTGTTCTGGCTCCTTCTCAAGAGCTCGAAGGATCACTCCTGTCCAGATTCTGCACACTGATACAAATCAAACAAATGATTGCATGCAAATAAGGGTGAGCATGGAGGAGAAGAGCTAAAGACTATATTTAGCTCCTGTCACATTCGCACGATGTGATTCATACAGAGAATAAATCCTCACTGTCTCGCAGCAAGTTGCCGCGTGTGTTCTTTTCCAAGAACAACATTGTGTTTTGTCTGTACATCTACCTCGGCCTCTCACAGGAGCAATGAATAAAATTATATTGAAAACTCAAAGTGACACTTTAATTGTTTAGGTATGAAAGCGGCGTCATCTTTAATTGGAATTGCACCAGAGATAGGTTGGAGGGTTCCTGCCCCCTTAGTTTTCTCAGCATTGGTTTTGACAGGCGTACTCACAGACCGATGTAAAAGTGCAGTAAAAGTGTGGTACATAGGAAATGGAGCTTCTATCGCGGCAGCCTTTCAGTTACAGCTGAAGGCGTGAATCGCCTCGGGAAATTTGTTATGGGTGGTGGAGCATTTGTGAGCACATCTGAGGTGACTTTCTTCTTTGTTAGCTACCTGATTCACAACCTATTCTCCTTTCAAAAAAAAAGAAATAACAAGAGGTAGTGACATCTGCAGTCTTTGATTGGTCGAAACTTTCTCCAAAACTGACCCCCCACCCCCACCCCCCAAGCTATCAGAGCATTTTTACTCTTGTATATACCTCAATATTGGTACTGAGAGCAGCATTTCAGATGTTTAGTGTGACCTTGGACTTGTTAATATCAGATGTCAGTACAATTAATTGAAAATGATTTTTTTTTCTTTTTGTAATGAACTGACTCCAGCAATAGATCAGTCACTTGATCTTGTAACGTAATATAAAAAAATAAATAAAAAAAAACCCATCACGATTAAGCAATTCAAAGCCTTTCAGGAACTTATGAGAGCCTCTCTGTTCTTCCCTGATGAAAAGATTGCACAAGTTTTAAGAATTGTTTGATGTTCTGGAGATGACATTGTGAATCCATTATACAATGTATTTAATATTCTAAAGGATGTTCAAGTGAGCGAGTTTGGGCTACAAACAGCAACATCTAATAGGATAATTGATCTGATATACTTTTTTAAAATCTACATTTCTGACAGGTTGATAATGTTTAATCACCGTATTACCCTCATGCCGTCACAATTTGATTAAATCACTGAACACACACTGGAACTGTGATCTAAGAGAGCTGCCCTGGTTGTGCTCTGTGCTCTAACCTTTTTTCAGCAAAAAAAAATAAAATAAAAGCTTATTACCTGTGGCATCATGATTCAGTCCATCGGTGCAGCTTAACATGAGGTCTCGACCTTCTTCAGTCAAGTTCTTTTCCTTTCTACAGGTGGCTGGTGGAGCAGAAGGTTCCCAAGGACAGATAGAGATATTTTCCCTCAACAGACCCCTGCCACGGGCCGTGAAGAGTCTGCAGGTGGACTCTCCAGTCCGATGTCTTGAATATGTGCCGCTACCTTCTCCGACAGAGGAATCGGAGGCCGGAGTTCACAAAGCACCCTCAGCGATCGGCTCCAATATTTGCGTCGGGTTAGATGATGGCCGGTGAGCAGCATAAGTTAGAAGAAGCCACAGATCTAAAAAAAAAAAAGAGGAGATTTGATGTAGAATAAGGTCAACTTGTGAAATTAGATTTAATGTACAAGTACAAGCACAAATACAAAGATCAGAACAGAAGTGGCTTTCGGCATACCTGACATCTTCTGTTTTAAAATAATCTGCTGTATTATCCTTTCCTATGGTCCCCTGGGATTTCCAGCAGTATAGATTTGCTTGTAAGTATTTCATCAAAGCAAGACATCAGAGATGATACCCCGAGACAACATCAATACCGCTCCTTTAACAAAGATCACCGTTTCATTTTCAAATAATAAACCTTCTGATCCTCACTATGTGCGAGAGAATAGGTTTAATCTCAGTCCCCTATCACAGTTATAGTGGACATGTTGTTGCTGTTGTTTTAGAGTTAGTTATTTTCATTAAGGTTAGTGTTAGTCATTTGCATAGGAACCTAAATGATATGTCAGCAGTTTGTTTATGCTGACTGATTCTCTTCAAGTATAAATGTTTATCCAGGGACAAAGAAAAAGAGATGTAGTGTAATATAATAATAAATAATAACTAAAAAAGACAATTTCAGCATTTTGGCACAGCTTGTCGGCTCCGATGCTATTTAACATTTTCCTCTCAGAGAGAAAGAACAAAATGTGATGTGCATTTGTCATGCTGAAGAAGACAATAAGATGCAGCAAAGTTCAGATGGCATTTCAAACACAAGAAAGACGGAGTAGCTCCACATACGCAATGCTCTGTGCACTCTTAAATCAAACTGTATGAAAACGAGGCACTCTGTCATTTCAAATGACGCTCATTTATCATGCTGGCTTGTGCTGCTGTTGTTCTTGCAGAGTGCTTGTCTATGGGAGTGTGGACACTGCAGCACAATGCTTACTGACCCTCCATAACCCAGAGGGGTGCCCCGTGCTCTGCCTGAAGCATTCCTCCCGCTTCCTGTTTGCAGGACTGCGGAACGGAACCATAATGGTTTATGGAAGAAATAGCAGTGGTAAGGTGCTCCTGAGGTTGCTTTGCTCTTAGACTGATGGCTACAGTTTAGTGTCTGTCAGGAGTGTGTGTGTGTGTGCTTCTGTGTGTGTGTGTGTGTGTGTGTGTGTGTGTGAGTGAGTTAAGGCAATTTTGGCCTTTGTAATAAACTGTAAATGATGAAGAAGTCAGAAAACAAATTCAAAATGCAAAATATATTTGGAAAAAAATGTCAAAATACAAACCAAACATGCATGTCCTGTTAGAAATAAGACTTTCTGTTTCATGAAATCAGTGTGTGCAAATCCTCGCATTTACAATGTGTGTCGCTTCCCTCAATTACTACACTGGCAGAAAGCATTAATTTTACAACAAATTCAATTTATATTACTTTGTTGGTTATTTACTGATATGAGGTCAGCCCTCATTTCATGCCCTTTTTGCCTCTGTAGATAGGCACCTGCATGGCAGCTGATGTCGACTCTTAATGAGATGTGACACCAAAATGGACTAAAAAGTTTTTATGGTTGATTTCTAATGGGGATTGTTAATCAGCTTTCATTAATTTGGTCAGTAAATTTGAGCTTTGTGTGTTTTTGTTTGTTTGATTTCCTTTGTTTATTTCTTAAAAACCCATTTCCAGAAATATTTTATATTTGGTCTGGATTTGGGAATTTTTGCCACAGAATCACATAGAATCTCAGTACGCTATACTTCCCTTTCCTGGGGATTTTCACACCTGCTGTAAGTATGAAAATAACACTTCACCATGTGGTAGATGGCATGCCATGTTTAGTCAGGCATTGCAAAGGCCAAGGGGGCTTAACACCATCTCAGCAGTGCTTTGCAGTCTTCACAGCCAGCAGGAGCACAATAGCTCTATCACCGGATTCCTTTTACCTGGCCACAGTATGTCAACAGGCTTGCCTGCCTGCCTCTTGTGCTCCTCTCTCCTCCCAAGCAGAAAGGATGATTAATTACACCAAGCTGCTGCATACCGATTAAATATTACTATTCATGCTTTGCATATATATATATATATATATATATATATATATATATAAAAAAGAGGACAGGAGAAAACCTCTGGAGGTTGCCCAGGAATGTTTGTGGATTCAGAACATCTGTTAAAGATTTATGCCCTTGACTAGCATGCTAGTGTCTGAAAACGAGTCTACATACCAAGGATTTAGTCGAAACCTGTGCCAATACATTACATTTAATACACTGTTGACAGCAAATAGTGTGCTCCAACTTATCTCGCTGAGAAATGCATACTGAATGTCTTCTCCACTTTCATTGATAATATTCTACAAGATGAGAGAAGGAAATTTAGGGCAACAAGAACGATCTGTATGTTAAAGAGGGGAAGCAACGGCGTGGCATTGCTTAGCGATAGTGGCCAGAGGGACATTTACAAGATTGAATTTTGAAAAGGTGCAAAAAAAATGACCTTTATAACATGACAAACAATTAACCTGTGGAAGTCAGAAGGCATTGTAAAGCTATTCTCCAGCGAAAGGCAGAAATAAACAACTCAAAATGTTAATTAAATGGCTGGATGCACTCTTCTCTAATTTTGCTTCATTAAAGCACAGCAAAGGAAATGCTCGTGTAATTTACTTTATAATGTGCTTGTGTGGTAGCCGCAATGTGTGGCCTGTGATTAAAGCTCAAAATAAAAAGGTCCGCTTCATTTTCACTGATGAAGCAAAGAAAGAGGACGAGGTGTAGAGAGCCAAAATTCTTCTTCTTCTTCTTTAATAGACAAATGACCCGGTGATAAAGACGTCGGGAAGTGCATAAAAGTGTGCACCGGGCTCATTAGAATATGGGTGGTGAGGGTGTCAGCATTGTTCTGCGCAGTGTGTGGCGTTACAGTGTGTGGTGATTCACATACGCAGCGTGTGGCCTCACAAATGGAAGTCCACAGTCTTTAGTCAACCTGTAGTTCTCTCACATAGCTGTTCATTAGAGTGAGAGAAAACAAATCTCTTCTGTGAACCCTCTCCACTGAAGCTTTCATAATTGCTCAGCAGTGTTAAAGAGTGCTATTTGTGTTTATTTTTTTATTTTTGGTGAATAAACACCAAGCTAACTTGCTGTGGTACAAGTGGGAAGAATTGACTTTAATTGCCTCACTCAGTGTGAAAGGGTTCCACAGAAGTGGGGCATGTGTTCAGACTTTATTAATATAACTATAGGCTAGCTGTGATAATAGGCCTTTTCGATTTTAAGGGCTTTCTCACATGTTGGTTGCAGTTTTGAGCAGTGTGTTTTTTGTTTTTTTTTCCCCATTTCTTTACTGTTTTTGTGCCTCAGATGATCTTTGGGAACCTGAATCCCGTAGATGTGTGAGCCTGGGTTCAGAGCCAGTTCGGACACTGCTGGTGCTGGATGACTCGGTGTGGGCGAGCTGCGGGAACTCTGTCACAGTCGTGGACGTCTCCAGCTTCAACACACAGGTAAATAAAGAAACTGTCTCTGGACGTGCAATTTGCTCAGAATCAGAAGGTTTTATTGCCATATGGGTGAACAGGTTCACAACATTAGGAAATTGCTGCGGTACTTCATGCTTACATAAAAAACAAATAAATATAAAAACTAGAACACAATATTACAAAATACACAGTACAGAGATTAACTGCTCAGTCAGTGCTTCAAACATTTTCTGGAATGTGCACTAAATAGACTAAATCTGTCTGGTTGTTATAAAGAATAGACAGAAACACTTAGCGACTAGCTGATGAGTTGATAGCAGTTTGCAAACCAGCGGTGGTCCTGATAACCAATGAAATAATATTAATTATTGCATGCTAAAATTTCCTGTTGAACTTTCAGAAATGTATCGAGATCAAGTATCACGTTATGATTACCTATCATATTAAGAAATTTGGAAGCTCTTTAAAAGCATGTCAAGGAATGAATTTCAAAGACTTTTTCCAAAAGGTTACGGGTCTAAATAAAGGGCTTCAGTAAAAATGCACATTTCAGCGCTTTGTTATATATGTTTTTTTTGTTTTCTGCAGCATTTGAAGAAATGCAAACTTACACTCCTTTCATTTTCTGGGAAGATTTATGCAGCCAGCCTTGAGAGCCAGCACTCTAATCTGTGATGTAATCAAGATTTACTGCCTGGAGCTGCTGCATAGACAAAGACGCCGACCTCTCGTAGAGTCATACAGTGTTTGTTGGCGTTCTTACACACACACAAAAAAAAAAGTCTTATTTTCCTGTTATGGTACCGAATGTTTACCATTATCTCTGGGAAATCATTCTGGGTGTTGACTCTGTTATCCATTCCATTTTTGTGTAGTCATTCTCCAAGGTGTTCTTCTGTACAGCGTGTCATTAGCGGTGTATAGCGGGGTGACTTCTCCAGCTGAGCTACACAATAATGAATGACATAAAACAAACTGAGCTGGGTACAGTTAATATGGTATTCCAGTGTGAAACCGCAAACATTACCGTTTAATTATAGCTCCCAGATGTACATGGCTGTATGTGTGGATACGATTTTAGCTAAAAATGAGCATGTGTAGCATGTAAACCTTTCCCGGATAAATAAAAGTTTATGACATATAAAATTTAATTGCTGAATTTAATTTTTTAAAAAAAACCCCTAAGAAACAAAAACGCTCCCAATTAGGAGAATCTATATCATTTCTCATCATGCAAACTTGTTTTTCATTTTCAGAAAGAAATGTAACAAATGTACCACCTTAATTTCTTCCATTTGCAATTACAGATGTTCTTTTGTTGCCCACATGCCAATTATAAAAGCTGCAGATATACTTGCCCAAAAGGCAGAGAAGAAAAAATCTTCCTCAAAAATCTGAATTATACAGGTCACAAGGTTAATGTGCATTTTTTTTTTGTTTGTTTGTTTTTTCAGAAAGAAAGTCATGTGACAGACCTGGATATTTAATACAGAAACAGCCGCTTATTGAATGCATTTCAAAATCCACATAATCAGGGCTGAGTTGAGCCAGCGTCTGCTTTTATTCCTTCACCTTTTTTTTTTTTTTTTTCCTCCTAGCCTGCTTCTCCAGAGACCCGAGCTTAATCAGCTGAATGACCACGCAGTTCTGGTTCACAGTATCTCCCGCAGAGCTTAGCGGGTCAGCTCTGGTTACTACTTTGCTAACCTTGTCTTCTTCACTAATATGGACTCAAGAGGGCTGACTTCACAGGGGCTGTGGTGCATATCCAGGATCTAGACAAGCCGTATTTGGCACCTGCAGGAAGAGATATGACTGGGTGCAAGGCTCAAGGGTCATGGACTCAATTTTACTTCACTTCATTGTTTTCCCACATGGATGTTCAGCACTTTGTAAGATTTGTACTTTTTAATCATTTATCTGTGACTCTGTTGGACACGTGCCCCGTTTCATTTGGTGCCACAGATCCTGCACCCTGCTGCTCGTCATGAGAGTCTTTTTAAATGTTCACAATCAAGGCCTCAGCTACACAGTGTTATTTAAATATATCAATTTTAGTCTGTTTTGGTAAACAATAATATACTTCCCATGGTGTTGAGATTGCCTTCACCAGATCCCCAAAGGATTGTCATAACACTTGTAAAATTGTATGGACTCTCAGCTTTGTATTATTTAATTATATTGAGTCTGCCCCAGTAGAGTACATGAAAATTATAGTGCTGACAAAACCTCAACAAAACCGTGCTGGTGAGGAAAAAGGGGAAGCAAAAAGAATACATTTAGAAAATTTTAGAAGCTGGTGTCCTTTTGTGATGCAGACATGTTTTATGTAGTTCAAAGAGCCTCGAGATGTCACTTTTCACTATTGACTGTAGCTGGGAGCATAAGAACATAATCACAGTGTTATTTTAACCAAAATGTCAGCGTTAGCACACTAGCATGCTCACACAGGCAAAGACAGCATCTCGATGTTTAGATAGTATACCGTTCATTGCGTTCAGCTCTGAATGCAAAGCACAGTGTTACAATTTATGATCAGGTGATTATGCAAACCAACTCATCCTCATTACTAAACGTAAAAAAAAAAAAAAGAAGCAGATCACCATTTGATTGTCATTTGGGATAACTTCATACTTCAAGCTCTTGGAGCCATCAAAGTCTGCACAGAAATTCAGGGTAATCTAAGCAATATTAATCAAAAATATTTTACTCAGCATGCCTATTGCCATCCTATAACCTGGTTGCTAGTGGGGCTAAAATGATATTTCAGAGAGAAGCACAAATCCCAGCATTAGTTCCCACTAATCACAGCTCCGATTGGGCACGCATTTGTTTCACGCATGGACTGAATTTAAAATATGTACGGTGCCAGTCAAAAGTTTGGAGCCCGTGACTTCACCTGTTGGTTTGTGAACTTCTGTGAGGTTTAGAAGTGAATTCATACATAGTATACGCTATTTGGGTTTACAGTTCACATGGTTAAATGGGTCATAATAATGCGTTGAATCTAACGCTGTAGTTTTCCTATATTTTATGTAGTTTAAGATCTTCTAGCTTCAGACTGCTGGAGTTGATAAGGTGTGGCAAGCCTAAAGGTGCTGCTTTAGAGAGTTATCCGTCTCCATCAGACTTGTTTCTTTTCAGTGAGAGTGATCCACTACCACACAGCAGGCCCACAAGTTACAACTTTTTTGGAAGTGGATGCGACGGCAAGGGGCTGCGTGGTTTAGAAGTAACTTGTCAATAATGATTTAGATCATATGCATATTAGGAAAGTTTTTATTATTGTATTAAGTCGGAAAATGGGTCATTTTCTAGTAGGGTAATACAGTTGACCTTATTCTACGAGAGGAGAATGTAGGTTTTAGTGCTGCACTTTTGTGTTATCCTCAATTTTTAGTCGGCTTCTGTTACACAATCTGCGGTTAGCAGAGCTCGACCTGGCTGTCATTCAGTCGGTAACTGCAAGGAGAAAAAAAATACACCCCTTGACCTGAAAAGCATGGCCACCGACTCCCACCCCCACTCCACAATTGCTGCATTCATGCTGTGAGCTGTGTTTACACCAGCCAACCCTATTTACACCAAACACACACAAAAAAGGTGGTGGGGCATGTTTTTATTTGTTATTAAACTACTTCACCAAAACAAAAACATCAGCAAAATTGCTAAAAATTATAACCCCATTTGCATTCCCATCACACCAAAGGGAAGGGTTTAGTAGCAGCAGGAAGTGCTGAATACAAACGAGAATTAGAAAATGAAGAAAATTTCAGCCAATCAAGTAATATTTTATTTAGTCGATTTGCCACAGTAGGAATGTGAATACGATTGCGATACAGTGCTTTCTGTGTTTGTTTTGATTCATACGCAAAGTTCATTTGACTCAGAACTGCCAGCCTTGGCTTCATTATTTCAGACACTCGAGAGCCAGTCTCAGTATCATTACAGAGCTCCACAAACTTCAGCAGTCTGTGGAGGTTTGAGTCACTCCCATATAACCAGACCTTAACAAAGTAGGACATACGTGGGCATACAGGCTTTGATCAATACTGACTGGCAGGCCTTGTTCTTTCCTCTTCCCATTACTATTTCTTACTCTTCCTGCTTTCGCCTATCACTCACACGTTCGCTCAGCTCCCTCGCCCTCAGAGTGGAGATGTGGACTTTGCACTGAGAAAAGGACAAAGACACCTTGTCACCCTGTGTAATGAAGGACTAATGAGCTGTTCAGACCAGCTGTAGTGTTTGTGACTTTAGCTCTGCTGTTATTTTCCACTGCTGGTGGGAGGAATATAGGAGAGATGTTGCCGTTAGTGTGACACTGCCGAGTTGAGTGGAAAGGGCACATTACTACTGTCAAGCTTCACTGAGTACCTCATCTCCGTAAGCGGCGTTTGATCCAGCAGACTAATACCACATTGTTGGTTGGGGGCAACAGTTGTGGCCTTTACTTACCTTGTATTTGACACAACACAGTGGGCATTCTGTATGTGTTATCTACTGTATATGTGTGATAAAATATTGATAAAATATTGAATGGATTTGATTTTTCAGTACTGGCTGGAATGTGAATTAATGATTTTTGAGAATCCTTTGCATCCCTGTCAGGTGAGCCCGACGTCTTGGTTTAGTTTTCCAGGACATTGGTTTCATACGTATGGTAGGAAGGACGGAATCTAACCACTACAGTATGTTACCCATTGATTAGCTAGAAGTCCATTTTAGTGCCACCTTGCTTGATAATGATTAACGCATCTCAACATATACAGCGCAGTAGGTTTTTCTCTCCAAACTTGTCCACATATTCGAATTTCAACGACTGATTGAAGGTGAAATTCTCCATGTTATTATGAGTATCTAATTTTTCGATGGCTGCTCTCGAAAAATGTGGAGATGCGCTGCACATTGTTTCCCTGGTGGAACAGGCACCCACTGCTGAGGAGTCAATTAAAAGGGAAAACACATCAAAGACTTCTTTCCTTTTCCCTAAATTCAAACAAAGGAGGACCCACTGGCAAGGGCACACAAACAGGTGGTAATCCCTGTCTGCCGGTGCACTTGGGTTGGGGTTGGTGGTGCGTTCTCATCCTTACTGAGTCACTCTCACTGACTAATTGCCCTGCTTCATGCAACTTGTGCATTGACAGTGATACGAGTTTCAAGATGATGCCCAAACCAACCCTTGTCACGCCTTAGACCGCAGGGCTGTATGTGTTGCCATGATAAGGCTCATTGCATTTATTTCAAGCTACTCATTAAGACTGTGCCCAAAAACTCTTTTTCCATTGTGCTCTTAAAATGATAGAAGCCAAGGGAATGATGCAAAAACATGCCCCGTGTGTCAACGACTCTTTAAATTACGAAATTAGGAGGGACAGTTAGACTTTATTTGTACAGCAGCAACTAAATGTATTATTCAGGGGACTTCTACTGCCCTCATCATAGTCTAGTATAATCATGGCAGTTATTTTAGATTTTTTGGGGAGGGAAATGAGCACTTCATTCAATGAAATTTGAATTGAATGTCACAATAATTGGAACGCTAACTAAAAGAAATCCTTTGTCAAAGTCAAACAGGTATGATTTTTCTCTGTTTTGCCAGGTATTCGGTTCCATTTTTTACAGATGATGTTGAACTTCTTACAGAATGCTGTGGCAAAGTGAACACAACCAGAAAAAAAAAATAGAAATATAGCAGCGAGGCCTCAATATTAGATGTCCAGGCAGTATATGGAGAAAAAAAAAATAATAATAATGTGTTTTTTTTTTTAAAGACCGGAATCAGAATCCTGAGAGAGCCATAACCTTTCAGTTTTATAAATGTTTTGTGTGTTATTTGTTGATAAAGTGGATGGTTGTTGCCTCTTATTTTAAAGGAGAAATGGTTCTGTTGCAGAAGTTTGAAGTTCATCCAGACCCAATGGTCAGTGTGGCCCACATGGCGTGTGCTGGTGGAGGGGTGTGGATGGCGTTCTCAGAGGGTTCCTCCATTCGTCTCTTTCACACCGAAACGTTGGAACTTCTGCAGGAAATCAACGTCTCAACACGCTCAACGCTGCTGAACACCGGTACGCACCCAGCACACATCACCACTTTGTCCTGATGTCTAAATGCAGACGTCATATACTGTAACACACGTGTGTGAGAGAAACTCAAACAGCTGTTTTTCTGCATGACATGTATTTACTGATTTGTCTAAATTGTACTAAAAAATGCCTGTTTTTGTTCATATTGGGATCTTCTTTTTTTTTTTTGTCACCTCTATTGCATGATTTGACGTCCTCCTGCCAAGAATGCAGAACAGTATTTTTTTCCTCGGGTCTCGCGCTCACAGGACTGACCTGAAAAAGTGCCCATCTCAGGCCTCTGGAAAGCCATAATAGAGTCTCCCGGTGAATGACAGGGATTAAAAAAAGAAGTAATGTCACTAAGCAGCAGTAAAATGGCAGCCTTAAAGATTTATACATCGGATTACTACGAAAATATTCTTGCCTTTCTTCAAACCATGCTTGCTTAATATCGTGCCCATTTTACCTCCTCTTCTCTACATGCACCTCCCCCGATCCTCCTTCTGAGTAAATGTTTTACTTTTTTTTTTTTTGGTCCCACTTCCCCCCCCCTCACACTCCCTTTTTCATCTCCTCCGCTCTCCTTTAAAATCCTCTCACCCCCGTTTTACTTCTCACTGCAGTCTGTTTAGGATGCCACAGAGAACCCATTACTCCCCGTGTGCCTTCCTTCGTGATGGATGAAATATTTATCTGCAACTGTAGGTGTTTTTCCTTTTTTAAGCAAGAACTATGGTAAACAAATTAGATGGCAACAGAGTAGACCTAGAACCTGTGATAATGGTAGTTTGACTCAATGTCAACTTGCCTCAGACGTTTCCAGGCTGTGGCTTGTGCACCATTAGCCTATTTGTTACATGAATACACAATATTTGAAGATCATTTTAAGCTTAAGGAATGGTATAAGTGCGTGCGGATTCAGAAAATTTTGTCCTTTTATTGAGTCACACCAGAGTGTGATTGATGTATTTAGAGCAATACTCAAAGCTGTGGAAGCACTCCATCTTATCAGGAATAAAGAGCTTTTCTCTTGTGAGTTGAGTAAAGAAAGAATACCAACAGGCGTATGTTTCAGACGCAGAACTTTTCTCTTTTAGATCAGAGTTCCTTTTTTTTTTTTTTTTTTTGCATTCACGAGGAGACTTTAAGGAGAACAGACTCCTATGGCCATAGTATCTGGAGAAAACTGTGACCCAGAGGTCATTTTCACCCGGCGCCTGCGCGCCCCCTTGAAATATGCAGCAGATTTGCGGGAGGGTCACCGCCTCGAGGCTTGGCCCTGGGGGAAGTTACAGGGTGAAAAGAGAAAGAGTTGCTCGGCTCATGTCTTCTGGGTCCACAAAAGGAAGAGGATCTTTGACTTAAGTTGTGATTTGTTGAGCTCACAAGAGAAAAGCGGATCCCCCGACACTCTACAATCGAAGACACTGCACATGAATTACTGATAGTTGCTTTCCATCACATGGTCTCTGCTCCCTTAGGTTTCTCCTTGACTTATGCTAGGACATGCAGTAATGATATACCCCCTAATCCTCTCCCCTTAATGTGATTTATACTCAACAGGGAATTCCAGTTGCAGTAAACAACAGAAGTTTCTGAGGCAGAGAAAACTGCTGATCTCTTCTCTACTAATGCCTTTAATAGTTCTATCCTTAGGGTGAAAAAATATCCCAAAATAAACTCCTCAGTGACATATCGTAGGGAAACATTTATCTTTTGGAGACATCTTTTTAAGCTCCCACGATAAACCCACTACATTTCGGAGTGTGTACATTGCTGTAAAAATTGGAGGTGCAATATTGCTCGAGGTTAAGCTATACCTCCTTAATCTTTGCCATTATCCCTCTTTATCACTGTTCTAAAGACAATGCCTGGTGCCCACATCTTCCGACTTAACTTCAGATTTCACGGTAGCCCGAGAGTGGGTGTTCATCACTCCCTCGCTTAAGCTCTCGAACCAAAGCGCAAACAGACAGGAAGCTCAAACAAACAGGCCGCTTTCTCCGACGCCTAACTGACTGCTGTGACCCTCTGAGGTCTCATCCAAAGGCCTCTGCCCTGTGTTTGCCGACTGTGTTTCCTCCTGCGCGCGCTGCATCAACATCTTACTTGGCAGGTTTCATCTCTGCACAGTGAAATTAATTAATTAATGACAGTGTTGAGCCACTCATGCAAATCATCATAATCTGAGCATGACACACAACCACATGTAAATACAGCTACACATGTAAATGAGCATTCTCTTGGTTGTATTCAAATGACTGTTGGTGTAATTCAATTATCATTGCCATGGATATTATGGTAAACGGTTCTATAGATAACTAGGCCACAGTGGGAGCCAAAGGCTGAGGGACCACATAAGGAATGCGAAAAATAAATCCACAGCAACAATGCTTTTTTAGTCCTTTGTTAACTGGAAACAAAGGATGTGCATGTATAATAAGACCGTGCAATTATCCTTTCCAAGTCACTAATGCGGTGCTCCAAAACAGCTCTGCAGTGGGAAACTTAAGAGCAGAAAATGTATGTTGAATATTGCATCATGCTCTATAACAGAATTTCAAAGTTAACTTTATCCAAAGGATTATGAACACACTCTAAAGGAAAAGAAAACATGCCTGAATTACATCATTTGTCACTGACCTCGCCAACAATAGCAGTACGAGTACCAGCGTGCTACAGAGCATCGCTTCTTATCTTCATACCAGCTACAAACATGAGTAAACAACAAATAATTGCAAAGTTAGCAAAACTTTTCTTCCATGCCTTCTGCTTGACTTGTACGGTAAGTCTCCTCAGAAACTCCAAAAGCAACATAGTAAATATAATATGAATAATAAAATGAACCCAGAATTTAAAAAACATCAGCTAATATAATTATGAGACAGTTGAAAATGACACTTTTAATACAAAGGGCCAGTTGTAAATAGCAGAGGTTCAAGCTAGGAATGAGAGAACAAGAACATATTGATTTTCCCAGAATAAAATCAAATAAAAGCTGGCTGTGTCAAACCTCAACAAAACTGTCACCGAGTGAAAACCACTAACCCGGTATGGACCGAAATGAGCACCTTTAATACCCGTCTTATAACAGTATCAGTTTTGTGCAGCATTGTTTTGGGAAGACACACCTGACACATACCTGCACTGCAGGTATTACACATGGCCCAGAGCCTGTACTGTGTAGCAACACTGGCACACATATATTTTCAAGTGCTGTTCAGTGCTGTTTCTTTTCTCATTCAGGTTTTGTTTTCAATGCCAGAGTCACTTTCATGGCTGCGTAGCATGCACAAGAACATTAAAGGAACTTAGTTGAATTTTTACTTACCAGCTACATCAGACTTTGCCTAAACTGTGATACTGCAACACCATCAGCACTTTTTAATGATTAGAACTGGATTCATGTTAAGGTTGGGTTTGTTAAATGTATAGAGAGTGCGTGATGTCTGTATTGATTGTGAGGTGAGAACTTTGCAGTCCAACATTTCTGAAGCGCTCAGTTCTCAGACAAAAATGTTTGATATTGAGTTCACAGTCTCGTTTCCTTTGTTGTGTTTCTGTGAGAGTTTTCTTTCAACTGGGTCAGTAACGAATACGTGGATCCAACTTTTCATAGTCTTATGTAACTCAGAGCCCTAGGTGGCTGTGCTGTGCATGTGTTAAACTTGTCAAATACAGACTGATCACAGAGCTTGAACCTCACCTAAAGCTAACACTTACAATCAACAATAAAACTGTTTTTGTCCTCCTGCGCAAAATAAAGTGCGACAATGCTGTCGTCATACCGTCCGTTTGTCCGGGCATCCGTCTGCGAGGTTTTACCTTTCTGGTCCATAGACTCCAAAACCACAAGGAGTTGAGCCATGAAATTTGGCATGTGTGTTCTTTACTCTTCAAGGATGTGCAAAACAATATTCATATTCCTGGATGTTTAATATCCTTTGTACACTTTGGTTGTATTTATCTGAAGTGGGAATTCCCCAAATCTAGCAACTGACCTCGGTCACTGAACAGCTGGCCTTAGCTGATAGTGAGAAACTGGGGAATCCCAAATTTCTAGCCAAAGTGTCTGTTTATAGTAACATCAGTTCACGGCTGCAGCCTTATTGATTAGCCTGTGATGCCTGACTGGCTGAGCATTGTCTATCATGTTGGTCAGGGATCACTCATGGCCTTTGACTCATCATTGAGCAATATTAAAGCCATACCTTACATATTGCTCATATGTAAACAACATGGTTGCATTGTGTTTTGTATATAGCTGCCTTATGATTATAGTTATGTTATACGTGATGCATTGATATCTATGTAGTATGGCTTCATTCTGTAATAATATGATGTGAATATCTTGTAGGTATACATTATGTCTGGCTTATTGTTATGACTGAAAGTATTTGGATAAAATGTTATCTTGACCAGACCTATATCCTATATTTATTCTATATTTTCAATAATCATGAGAGGATATCGCCATAGGCGATGGGTCTTGTTTTTATCTACTTTTTGGTCATGCTTGTACAGAACAGTTCTGATGATAATAGAATAAATGAAAGCTCATAATTCACCTTCTAAAAGATGGATCGTCCACTCTGATTGTATCATTTTGTTTTTGTTCACAACCCCCAATAACCTGTTGTAGTTCTAAACTATGTTATTCTATCACAATAGGTGTTGAAGAAAACTCAGTTCTCTGTCAATGTTTTCTATATTGCAGGTCAGAAGAGCATGCGAGTCACAAGTCTTCTAATTTGCCAGGGGCTGTTATGGGTGGGCACAGCCCAAGGTTTAATTATCACTCTTCCAGTTCCCAAACTGGAGGGCATCCCCAAAATAACAGGTATGGATCAGAAGGGGTGTCTGACTCTGATTGAACAGCCTCTTAAGAGGTCAAAAGAAAATGGAAGTGCATTTTCTTTTTTTTCTTTTTTAAAGAAAATTGCTCTGCTCTGCCCATTATTGAGGTCACACTTCACATTTTTCTTGTTGCTCTGGGATTCATTGCAAATATAACCAGGCTGACAAGACAAATCATTGTGTGTATATATATATATGTTTTTGCAGGATAATTAAAAAAAAAACTGCCTGGCTTTGTTTTGTTTATAATGCCAAGTGAATGAGGTCATTAGTTTCCCACTTTCACAACCCTTACTTCATGACCATCTTATTCCAAGTTAGTTTATTAAATAGTATGCAAATACACCACAAATTATAGCTGGCATTATTGCTTTTATATTGGTAGAATTATGATAAATAGACACAGTTAGCAGTTGATGACTTATGATCCAAGGCTGGGTTCAAGTAATTTTAAGTTCATACAATTGAAATTGCAATTTGCATAATTCTCTCATTTAATTGATGTAACTCATGGTGTCTTAACCCCAGCCCTGTTTAGGGGCTGTGTCTGTTGTAAGTGAATGCCATTTGAATATTTTGTGTGTCTGCCTGCTACAGGAAAGGGAATGATCTCATTAAATGCCCACTGCGGGCCTGTGGACTTTTTGGTTGCCACCATGAGCTCTCTGTCTCCTGAACTGCTAAAGAGGGATTCTGTTGGGGATAGCCCAGACTCTGCATGTGGAGGTGAGGACCGCAGTGACACCTCCTCTCAGGAATCCCTGCAACCATCCAGCTCCTACCAGGGAGAGGGGAGAGGCAAAGGACGTGGTGTTCTCCTGCAGTATAAGCTGCGCTCCACATCAGGACTGCCTGGACGGCCATTGACGGCACTGGGCGACGAGGCATCAGACTCCTCGCTGGAGTCTTTAGAGCACAGCGTGGAAGACGGATCTATCTATGAGCTCAGTGATGACCCAGAAATGTGGGTCCAGGGACGTACTTGTCAAAGGGATGGGGGCCGCAGGGACAGGGTGATCTCTGCTGCAGTTATCTCTGGAGGAAAAGGTTTTCGCAGACTGAAGGAAGGAGCAGCAGCAGGTACTAGGACAAGTGGGGAGGGTTTAGAGAATATACTTATGGTATGGCAGCTCCCGCTGACAGTGTGACATAGAAAATATGTGACAAACTTATGTGTATTCATAGATTCCTACCTAGCTTAGGCTTGAATCCCCTGCTCCATAAATTCTGTACATTTGAGTATATGATGAGAAGGTGGTGCCTCTGTTCCAGAGCATGGCATCTTATGATTTAGCCTGTGAAATAAGCAGGCTAAGACATGCTGCTCATGAGTCAGCCCATAGGATGCTTTGAATGTTCAGGATGCGATCGTCCCAGCAATGGCACAGGCCACTGCAGATCAGCTCTGTACTGTGCGATTGTTCCTGCCTTAGTTAAGATTGATATGCCACAATTTAACCTCATCATTGCTACGTGTGCCGTGCCACATTTATTTTGTGCAAAGGATTTCTGTGTGAGCACCCATGGACAGCATGCCTTTGAGAGGCAGTCTTTGTGGAATCTGCCATGCTCTGCAGAGTTAGAAATGGACGTCTTTTATCTGATCCTGTGGGAGAGATCCCATCTGTTTAGAGCTGAAAGCCGGGGACTACCATCGCATCACAAAGCACATTAGCATCACTTTATAAGCTTTGCCAGCCTTTTTCTCATCCCATACAATGTGAATGTACGATACCATGTATTGTATCTCAAAACTGAATAGGTGCTCTCTGATAAAAAAAAAAGAAGAAGAAGAGAGAATGTAATTTTTCTTATTTTGTTGCAGGTGTTGCAAAAATAATTTTAGGTTCTTAGAGCTTACTTTGCCTTTATTAAGGAGAGTCATGCTAGTACAATGTGGAGGGGGGGGGGTATGATTTGGAAACTACTTGATGAGAGTCACAGATTTTAATATTCTACATTTCATAATCTATGATCGCAATGATGCAATTATTACAGTTTTATTTGATCAAATGTAACTTTTCAGTGCCGGGGCAGAGTATTATCTTCCCGCGGTACCATAAATACCAGATATGTGTTTCATTAGTCACCGGCATCTATCAGCATAATTAAACAAATGTGCACACAGGTTTGTGAATACTCGCATTAGTTGGAAGCCCCAGTCACACATTCAGAGTCAGACTCGAGCGAATGATGAAATGAAAGAGCTGCAGCCATCGAAACGGCTGTCAGCTGCGTGCAAAGACAAAAGTACATGTTTACAGGACCATTAATTTCAGTAACAGAAGATGATACTGACTAAATCTGTTCTAATACATAATATTAGAGTTACAGTACCATTAACAGATGGTGATGATGATGATGATGATGATGATAATGTATATTACCAGTGATATCAGCCAGGACTTTAAAGTCATGGAGAACTTTTCTTATGTTCTTCTGTTTTGCTAATGTTTTGTAAATATTTGGAGCTTCATCCAAACATTTCATCCATAATATTTTATAATCGGGATATGAAGCTGTCCATCAGCAGCGTGTCAATCCCGATGGCAAGGAACCTTAAAATTAAGTTTCTGATGGTTATCGTGTCTTTAACGTAGCTGCAAGGTTTACATAATATGCCTTTAACCAGAAAAATGTATTAAAACATTTTTTTTAAGTAAATAGCTTAATGAACTAGAAGGGCACTCACCAGAGCGCATACTTCTCCCAGTAAAGAATCCTTTTACAAAATGCTGGTGCCAGATCGTGATCCAGATCACCACCAAAATGTAATCGAATGTTCCCTGTACCACCCTCAACATCATCCTGCTGACAGATCAACAGACGCAATCGAAAAACATGACCCCCCCCCCTCCACCTCCAGTGGGCGAGGTAATTATGTCAAATGTGGTGTCATTAGAGTACATACCTATTTTTAAACTCGCGAGCAGTACGAGAAGCATTCAGTGGTACTGTGTGTAGCATTTGAAAGGTTCTCCTTTAAAATGTCTTAAAAAACACACGTTGGCAGACTTGTAAACATGGACTTTCGATCACGGAGCAAACTAAATCAAGAGGTACTTACTTTACAACGCACATTTTTCACAGTGTGCTGGCACAGTAGGTGGAGGCCACACAGGTATCCAACTATGAACAGAGCTTTGTTGATTTTCGATAAACCTAGCGATGGTTAAGGTTATGGTATATCATTTTTCTCCACCTCTACTCTACTTAGCTTTTCTACCACACATGGATTCTCATCTTATCCCTTTATCGCAGAAGCATGAAGTTCATGTTTTGTATTTCCCTGAGGCACACCAAGGTTTGTTCTTTCTTTTTCTTCTGCTCCTCTCAAGTGAGGTTCAGAAATCGTTTTAAACATCCTGCTGTCAACCAGAATCATTCAGGAAAAAGATCAAATCAAATAAAATGATGTTAACTGTCCTTGGATGCTGTCATCTAAATGTAAATCTCAGCGTCTCATCAGAAATGTATATTTTAATCCGTGTGAGATTCAGTGCTGCTGAAGGCACAATACCCACACTAACTGTAGGGATTGTTCATTCAAGCGTTTTTAGGGTTATTTTTTGCCTCGGCTGAGAGGGAAGAGACGGGAAACGTGGCTGGAATCAAACCAGGAGCACCGCAGTTGTCTGGCATGTTCTGTAACCATTTGGCTACGGTGACACTCGTTTAAGCGGAGCCTAATACATTATAGATATACAGTACCAGTCAAAAGTGAGTGTGTCCAAACCTTTGACTGTTGGCATTATTAAGCTGTTTCATTGGCTTATCCACCAACAGTTTAATATCAAATGTCAACCTTGACATTTCATTTGCTTATGGTATCTGCCTGCAGGTATTATCCATGCACTGAATGTTAATACTCAAGAATGAACATACGTATTACTAATTAGAACTCCTACTGTACTAAACCTATTCCATTTCATATAGAGGACTGCAACTCTGCTGATGTTTGAAATCAGACTCTATAAGTGGCAGTTTACACAATATTTTTTCCTGTGGTGTTAAAGTGTAATTGCAAGACCTCCTGTATTTGTAGATTTGAGCAGTATTTCTCTGAGCTATGATAATGTTTAGTCAAAACTTAAATGCCGAGATCTGACAACATGACGACAGTAGTGAAAGTAAGATGGGCGGGGTGAGAAGTCTCTGTTGTAAATATCCATCAGAGTCCCCAGACCTTGACCTACTGTGTTTGATGTAGTTGTACACACAATTTCCCTGTGCAGTGAAGCATTAATACAGCCATAAAAGATGCATTCACCTTAAGTTCCTCCTCTTACGTTTGTTGGCTTATTTACAGGCTTCATTGTCACATAGTTCCCAGATCTCGGCTATCACGGAGGATTATCATGGCTGATAGAAATGGTGCATCAGTAAGGTTTGAAAAGAGGTGAACCAGAATACTTTAAGTAATAATATTGCACTTAAAGTTGCCACAAGCATATGGAAAAATGCCTGTTTCCTTTTGCTGCAGTACTTAAATGTTAAATGTCTATTTACATTGTCTAATGTGCGTATACTAAATTAAAAACAATATCTTTGAAGACGAGTTTAAGCTTGATTTTTGCATTTACACAACGGGGCCGCTTATGCTGTCAGAGGTTTAGGTTTTGGAGTTATAATATTGCTTTAGCATTAAACTTATCTGAGATTTAAATATCATCTCTTTGTTTGATATCATCCTTTGGGTAATTGTCTCACTATATTAAGTGTTTGGCTGTTTAGATTATAACAGGTTTACCTCTACATCACCTCTACAAAAAAAAAACCCAACAACCAAAAACAGAAAACTTTTCATTGAGTTTGTTGAGGATGGCTGAGACTGAGTAGGAAAACAAAATCTGATGTAATATCCCTTAATTTTGTGCTCGGCGGTTTCCCACTACCCCCCAAGACATCACAGGCCACTTAGTCCAGGACTTTTTTCTTGTTATTTCCCAAGAGCATTGTTGGCTTGAAACTGAAGACAGCATCAATTTTACAAGTGGATTTAATTCAAAAGAAAAAACAAAAAACAAACATTCATCATGTCCTTTAACAGTTGGGGACAAAATATTCCAAGTCTATATTTCCTCAGATTGACAGCTTTTGTCAATTTTAGGCATTTAGAGAAACGTAGTTCCTGAGTCTTTGAGTAGAACTTCTTAGTTAAATTATCACCACTGAGACTTGTTTTGTCACATCCTTTATGCCTCTTCACCTTCGTCGTAGGTAAAGTGCCAGTGGCTTATGTCATTGCGTGGCACACTGCACTTCAGGGAGACAGGCAGGATTGTTACCAGTGCACTCAAACTGCAGATGAAAACACACTGGGGAACTCCTACCATTCCTCATCCATCCTTTTCCACCCCTCCTCCTACCGCCTCTGCCTGTCTTCCTTCCTCTCGATTTCACTCCTTCAGTGTTCTTCTTAATTCTTTTCTTTTTAAAATGTGTCAATGAAGTCTTTACATATATATACAATACTTTGTAGTAGTTAACAAGGCCATCCTTGTTTTTCTCATGACCAATTCTCAGCTCAGTGTGCACTGTTGTCCTTTGACCGCAGTTATATTAATAGTCTCCTCTTCCTGCTAACTTCACATGGAGCAGTCAGGGCACATGAAGGCCCCCTTTAGTGCTGACAATGTCAGATAAGGGTGGAGAGGGTGGGGGTAATGGGGCTGTACACACCAATGAGTTGAGCCTCCACAGTAGCCACGAAAGCTCAGCGCTTAAATAAACCATAAATGATGGGCTAAACAAAAACAGGTCAAACACCAGTTCACCTGTGGTATGTAGCAGATTTAGATTTAGATTACATGTCTAAACTGATGACAGTTACCTGAGATATAAACCTACTGTAACTTTGGGTTCATCAGCTGAGGCTGGATAAGAGATAAATATCTGCAGCAGAGCCTGACGAATATATCAGCATGTCCAACTTATCAGCCAATATTAGCTATTTGCCAGCATCAGTATCGTAGTTCATAAGAGTCAATACTTTAAAAAAAAAATAGAAGTGAAGGGAGAAACACTAAGAATTTCATAAATGTTGACATTGCATAGTTTTGTCCTCTAGAGGGCACTCTGCAACTTCCTGCCCAAATTCCTTGTGGTGGACCTCAAGGTTCCATTTTAGGGCCCATTTATATTTTATGAGCTTATTTTAGGATCAGTTTTCCAAGCAAAATGTCTGCTCTAATCACTTTATAATTACTTTGACACTGATGACAGACAAGTGTATTTGTCTTTAAATTTGGTTGGCTCTGATTATGCTGCTTTTCTCCTAAATTGCACATTATTTAAGTTGTGATAGGTGAGAGGCATAGCTCAGTTAAATTCCATCAAGTCCATCCAATAATCATATGATAATTGTATTTATGTGTATGCTACTTTTTTTAAAAAACAATTTTAATAAAATTGACATATTAAAGATAAGTGCACAAATCCAAAAAAAAAAAAAATCCAAGATATGTGCATTCAAGCATACATTCTTATATACATTGATACATACTTACATACAAGGATTATTGCACACTATAACAAAAACTAAAAGGCACAACACTGAAAGGAAAAGAAGGAGAGTCGGGATTTACAGTACATGAGTAATCTGAGAGGCATAGAGATTGTTCCCACTGCACTAATCTTCTTAATATTTGATTGCTGTAATACACTGAACCTATTGCTCAATCCACACATCTTCTTCGTGTGTGCAGCTGGTCCAGAATTCTGCTGTACCATATTTCCATTGTTGATTGTGCAGTTTTAATGTTCTGTCTTGCTTTTTTGTTATATCATGTTTATTTTATGTACGCATTAATTTTCCAGTTTTTATCCAGTTCTGTTATGCTATTTGGTGCACTATGTTTTTTTAATTTATTGAACTTATAGTTTTTATTTTGCTCTTAAGTTTTTAACCTGTGTTTCTTGCTTTTTTTATTTTGTGGCATGTAATGTGTACTGAACATACCAAGTAAATGAACATTTTTTTAATGTAGTAATGTCTTTCTCAGTCACCATTCAGTTAGATAAACATAAAAGTCAGATCTAGATCAGAAAATAATGCATTCTTTGCCATTAATATGCCTCTTCATTTCTTGGGTATGTGAACAATCTAGGTTTTGTTTACTTGTGCTCCTTTCAATCTTGCCGCAAGCTCTCATTTACCCAAACTTTTTGGCTCATAGATGTTATCGTGGGAGCACCCAGTACTCAAAACATGCATCCAGCAGCACAATAAGAATGACACCACTACAGGGAGCTCCTGGAAGAGTCCATAAAACTCCAGTAAGAACTGAGAATGTAACACTGATCTGATAAAGCAGCGCTCAATTGCTTCTTGTACCAAGGTCAACAATGGAGCACATGCTTGCCTAGAAGCAAAATGAGAGACCAAAATGCTGTGCCAGCATTCCACTGTCAAACCCCAAACAGTATAGGGCATAAATAAGTGTGCTTTTTCTGGTGGGACTTCACAAACCCCCTTTTCTAAACCTTTCTATAGATATTTTCTGCCAATTAACCCTGCTCCAGGAGAGATTTGCCTATCTCAAGCCCCAGCTTTGCGCCTGTGCAGCTTGCGGCGTCACTCTCCCTACGTCTCAGGTATAATTTGCATGCCTCGGTCAAGGCTAAACTGAAGCGGATGAAGCTTTGCAGTTTGAAGGTCTCCCTGCTTTATCTGCCGACTCCTAAAAGCCTGGCATATTTGCATTGCTTTTCATTTCCGCAGGCTTGGCAGTACGAATGATAAAGGAAGAAGAGCACACTGTACAAACCTTGCTTAACAAAGGAGGCAGTAGCTTCTGATTTGCATAGGAAGAATGCATGGATAAGGCCCACACAGGGCTGCCTCGGGTCTTATTATCACCCTCCATCAACGCTCAGAGCTGACGCCTGTCAACATCTAATGCACAGCCCCAAAGAGATGGGCTAGGTCACATCATGGTGTCAGATGTAACTGTCTCCTCTGGCAATGTCAGCCTCAAATAAACAGAAAAAAAAAATCAATATTTCACTAGTGGATATTGTTTGAGTTCAGAAACTTAGATCTGAACTAAATTCCCTCATTGTCTCATTTTAAGCAGGCCTCTGTTTTACAATCCTCTCCTGGCTGCTTATCCTTATGTTTTATTTACAACCTTTTAATCATGCAACAGATTAATAAAATTTTGATCACTGTACATTATTTAACTTGTCCCAAAGGAGAGAGGTCTGTTTAATGGCATGAAACATGGCCTGTATTGAATAGTAATAATCTCCCAGTGTATCTATCTCTTTGTCAAACTACTTGTATAAAGGTACTGAAAAATAAGTGCTGTTCTCACTGCTTGTAAAAGGATCATCTCATGCTTTGCATTGCTGTATGGCCCTTTGACAAAGGCATTTATGATAGTTTTTTTTTTTTGCAGTCTGTAAAATCATCCTAGATGAAGTGCAACTTGCAGAGTTTTATAGCCAATTTTCTCCAAATGCATTTCTTTAATGTTTCAGGCCAGTGTTCCTATCTCCACTTCTTATTTACTGTGCAAAGCATAAACCTGCTAGTTTTACATGTTCCTGCACATCCTTCTGTCCTGCAGTGCTTTATTTTCTAAGACTGTTTAGGCCTTTGAAGGGCGACCTTCAATTCATATATCTGTTGCTATAACTCTTTGCTATTACCTCAGTGGGACCTCTGTAGAGAAGATAAAATTTCTTTTTTATGTCTCGCAGTGAATCAAGTCACTTTTATGCCAACATTTCCCTGACTATTCAAACAAAATGAGAATGTTAGCATTCAGGTCCAGGTTTTCTCCTGTTTGCATCCCTGTTGAATTTGGATGCCAGCCAGACAACATTTCAGAGGTAAATAACATGTTGAATGTGGCTCTAACCTGCCTGCATTTCACCAGAGGGGCAAAACTATGACTTGAATTTTTTTTTCTTTCCCCCCCGCAGTATCAAAAGCAACAACATCTCATCTTCGCTGTCTGTGTTGATCTGTGTGACACCTCTGAGGCGACACGTACATTACGCGAATCAGACGATTCACAGGATGGCTAAGCAGTTTTCATTGTTTTTAATGTTCACCTTATTTCCAGCCATGTTTCCGGGGTTTTTGGTTCCGTTTTCATCCACACTTTTCTGACTTGTTCTCACTTTTACACTTCTTCATTATCTCCCTCTAAATCTCTCTTTTTTTCTTAGTCCTGCTTCAGTTTCTCCCTGGGGGGGGGGGGAGAGACGTGCTGTACCTTTTACTGCTGTGGTCCTCAGCATGACAGATGGAGGCTATTAAAACACATTTTCATTGTATTACAGTAAATATGGCAGCCATGTTTTATAACATATTACTGTTCCCAAGACAGTGCTAGAGGATGCATGAGGAAATCATAACCGTCCTGTCATGGGTTTCTCTATGGATAAAAAGTATGTGTTATGTCTGATTTAGTTACTGAGGGTTGTTTTTAGTAAGCCACCGTATCTCAGTTGTGGTTCTGATGGCCCCAGTCAGTTCAGAGTGAAGTATAGGAAAAAAAAAGAAGCTATGACACAAGCTCATCAAGGCCGATTTCCTGTCTTACAAAAACGGAGTGTAACGGAGTAATGGATTTTTGTACAAGGCATCAGGTTTGACAACCACTTACAGAGAGCAGTTAAGATTCTTGGTTTTCCAGAGGTATAGAAAATCAATGTGAGTGGTGGCAGGTATGATATTTATTCAAAATGCACTCCCTCTCTTGATAAAAAGAGGAGAGGAGGGTTGGCTTGGCAAGAAGCTTGGCAGCTTTTAGGCTGTCTGTTTTATAGAGTGGACATTCACATAACCAGCAATGACAGTTTCTATTTTTATCCTCCTCACTCCTCCGACAGAGGCCCTGCAATCCAACATTGTCACAGCAGTTGGTTGGCCCACAGAGAATCTATTAAAAAGAGAGAAGAAAAATTGAATAGGAAAAAATATTGTATTTAAACATCAGTTAAACTAAGCAATAATGATCTAAAACAAGTAAATACATTATGACTCTGAGCAACAGTAACAGACTCTGACACTATTAGGTAGCACAATGAGAAGTTGATCATTTTTAGCCTGTGGTGTGCTTTTGAGGTAATATATTGCAGAGTCAGAATTTTTGACACTTGATACAGCATGATATCTGTGAAACAAAACAAGAAAACAAAAACCCAAAAAGGCAAAAACCCAGTGGTCTCTCTCTGTGTGTATAATTATTATTAAATTTAAATAATTCGCTTAATTAGCTTTCTGATTTGCGTCCCTCCTGCTGTGCACCATTTTCCCAGTTTCTTCTTAATTATTGCACATTAGGTAGCTTCAGTTTGCTTTACCCCAAAATATTTAGTAGGCTTCATCACAAGAAGTCCTGAGGAAATGATACAGGTAAGTTGGATCTGTTTGGAAAACCTGCATTTAATTAAAAAAAAAAAATTGCTTGTGTGTTGATAATTGTATCACAAGACAAAGCGATACAGGAAACTGTCCCTTCAATGTTTTGTTCCAACTGGTATTTCTGTAATAATGTTTAAAATCTGTAATTATCCATTTTTGTCTTATTGGTGACAGAGCTCCACGTCAGTGCAGATACACACTCAGCATGTCCACTGAATAACTCAGGAGGAGTGAGGGGTGTGACTGTCACTGCTGGGGACTAGAAATTTATAAAAAGAAATACAATGACTGAGCCATTTGGCTGCCATGGCTAAGTTCAAGCATAACTTTGAATATGTAAAAACACACACACACACACACACACACACACACACACCACTGAAAACAACAAACATAAACAAAACTAGCATAAAAAGTAAAACTGTGTGAAAATTATTTTAGCTTCAACCCCAATAATGTTTAGGTTACAAAGTCCAGATCAGACTTTGCAGTGCATTTTTAAAACTGAAAATTAAACATCTTCATACAGTATTATGTTAGTGTAATAACAATTTTCTGTAATGCAGTAATGTAATGCCTTACTGCACTTACTTACTGTTGCTGTTATCTGCACGACAGGTAAATAAGCCTCTTTTTAAACCTGTGCATGTTAATGTAGGCGGAGCAACACATGTGGCCCCATGTGCAAGACTCAGGGAGCAGAACGTAAACTCAAATGGCCGTTTTTTTTGCTGGAGTCCCCCCGAAAACAGGGCGAAATAATCCAAGGAACAAAGAATCTCTAAAACAGGGGTGTCAAACTCCAGGCCTCGAGGGCCAGTGTCCTGCAGGTTTTAGAGGTCCCTGATCCAACACAAATGGCTGAATTACCTCCTCAGTATGCAGGCGAGTCCTGCTAATGACTTCTATATTTGACTCAGGTGTGTTGGATCAGGGACACATCTAAAACCTGCAGGACACCAAGGGGCAACTCAACAAAGGACAAGAGGAACCAGAGACAATATATACACAAACCAGACAATTAGGGAAATGGGGAACACCAGGGAACACAGCTGAAACTAATTTGAGAGAACCGAGACAGAGGAAGCAAGACTACACACGACACAACGAGACAAGAGACTAACAAAACAGACGAGAACTCGACAAGAAGGCACAGGGAACACAAGATAAGCTTGATAACACAAACAAGGGATTAAATTCATCATGCCCCGCTTTACAGGATGAGATCTTTTCACGCCCCACCTGCGTCCCTGTGTTGGCGAAGCGAAGTCCGGGGGTGGGGGCATTGGTGTCGACACAAAAGGCGGTGAGGAATTTCGCTATGCTAATGTACTGGCTCCTGTATGCTAATGCTATTTCTTACTTCTGCCGTGAAAATTCTTCCACTTCAAAATTTGTGCTGCGTGACTTTTCTCCCAGGTCGCTTGCGCCCCACCTGTCATGACCCTGCAGTTTGAGAAACACCGGATTAAACGCTAAGAACAGAACCCAGAAAACTAAAACTAAGATGTCCTTTAAATATCAATAGTAACACAGACAGGAAGTCAAACAACAATATTGTAGCAATTCTGTTAGTTAAAGTTAGATGCTGTTCTGTGCAGATGTTCTGTGATTTCCCACTGTTTTGTTGGTACTTGAATTCAGGAGCTGGAGGAATTAGCACCATATGTCTTCAAAGTGGCGTACAGAGCTGGGGCTCACCACACCGTGTCTCCTGCCGATACTATGAAAAGTCGGGAAGCCCGGGAGGAGGAGCTCTGCGCAGGGGAGGAGCATGATCCCATGTGCAGCAGAGGCAGATCGGCCTGCAGAGCAGCTCAGGTGATTGACCCACCCGAATGGAGAGCGCAGTGGGTGGAGTCTGGACAAAGGCCACAGTGGAGCGAGGTCGCTGGATACTCACCTGCCACTAAAGGACTGTTTGAAAAGCTCTCTGAAGGAAGGATGGTGTGCTTCAGAAAGCCTGGAAAGAGCCGGCTACAGAGGAGAAGAGGTGGCAGGTGGTGGTCCTCAGGGCCTTGAGAGGGTCAGTCCCAAAGGGTCAGAGTCAGTCCCAAAGGCCTGTCATGGAACAACCGGGGCAGGACATTTTGGAGTCTCCAAAACCCTCCGTCGGCTCCAGCAAGGTTTCTACTGGAGGCAGCTCAGGAGAGACGTTGATTACTTTTGCTACCGTTGTGACCTCTGCAGAGCGCACAGAAGTCCCCCAGACCGGTCCCGGGCCCAGCTCCAGGCAGCTAGCAGTGGGAGCCCCAATGGAGAGAGTAGCAGTGAGACGTGAAAGGGACCTTCCCCACGCACAGACAGGGGGAACTGTTATGTCCTAGTTGCCATGGACTACTTCACATAATGGCCAGAGGCATATGCCATACCCAACCCGGAGGTGGAGAGGGTTGCTGACAGGCTGGTGGAGGGCATGTTTGCCAGGTTTGGGATAGTGGAAACCATCCACAGTGACCAAGGAAGGAGCCTTGCGTTGGCCATTTTCTCTGTCATGTGTGAGCGCCTCCCCCTTGTCTTGCTGGCTTACAGGTCTGCTGTACAGGATTCCACCTTGTGCACACCTGCCCTGCTTATGCTGGAGCGAGAGCTGCGGACTCCAGCAGAAATGGCATTTGGGAGGCCCCCAGATGCACCGGCAGTCCTGCCAGGTCCGGAATATGCCAGGAGGCTACAGCTCATGCTTTTGCCCATGACCAGCTGGAGAAGGCAGGAATGAGACAGAAATGGAATTATGACCTGAGGGTCAAAGGGAAAGACTTCAGGGTGTAGGCGACCTTGTGTGGGTGTATAGTCCAAGGAGGAAGAAACGCCAGAGCCTTAAGTTGGACTGCCACTGGGTGGGGCCTTGTGAAGTGTTAAGAGAAGCTGGGGGAGGTGGTGTACAGGGCCCAGCTGCCGACTAGGGGGAGACGAGTTGGCTCCACTCAGTTCAGTGCCCTGGGAGAAACTGCCCACGCCCCCCGAGAAACAAAACAGCCACACCCCCAGACTCACCGACTGTTTCCCCTTCTATCGCTCCACAGCCCCCTTCGCCCTTGCACCCCATCCTGGATCAGCAACAGGGTGCTACAGGACCGCAGACACAGCTTTTTTGATGTTGTTGTTTTTGGCATGGTTGCAGCCCACAGCAGCCATTTAATTGTTAATAAAAGGGCAACTTTTGCTGCCAATCTCTTGCCATCTTTAACGTCCTGATGGACGCTACAGTATCACTAACACAAGACTAAACACAAAGGCATTGCCACTATAAAGAGAAACCAAGAACCAGAGTTAATAACTCAGATACATAAAAAAGGGTTCAAAACACAAAATGCTAGAGAAAAACCAGCATCATGACAGTTCACTTGCATTACAATCAGCTGACTTAAAGTTCATGTGCAGGTAGGGGGAAATTGGAGGAGTGGTTTACAACTTTTGAGGAGATGTGGACATCAGTTTTATTTATTTATTGATAGATTCTTTTTGCGCAGCCAGACAAGCAGGTGATGGTAAAGTGCAAACACACCACTAACACACTGACTGCACAGACAAAAGACAAGTTAGCAGCGAAAAACCCAGAGCGACGTTAAAACTGAGTGCATGCCAACCTCGGCCAAGCAGCCAAAGCTCGGCTTTCAACAGGAAACAAAAGCAGTGATGCTACAAGCAGTCAGCTTTGTGGCATTGTAGCCCTCATTTCTGCCTATAACTGTTTCTACAGTAGTATCACTGCAGCAGTTTCACTGAAGTGCTCTTTGGGCTGGTTTTCAGGTTTGCTTTGTGTTAAAACTTAAACACTAAGAGAAAGATCTCGGGGCTGGAGCCTATCCTAGCCGTCATGGGGCGAGAGGCAGGGTACACCCTGTACAGGACATCCAGGGCTAACACAGAGAGACAGACAACCATTCACATTCACACCTATGGGCAATTCAGAATCACTAATTAACCTAGCAACTCCATGTCTTTGGACTGTTGGAGGAAACCAGAGAAAGCCCCACACAGAAAGGCCCGGGCCAAGATGGATTCGAACCCAGACCTTCTAGCTGTGAGGCAACACTGCTTACTACCTCACCACTGTGCTGCCCTATCATGCAATTCTTTTCAAAAATAAAATTAATGAGAATTTTTTTTTTTGTTTTGGTAATGCCACCCATCCTTGTGGTTGACGTGGTGGTTAGCACTACTGCCTCACAGGTCTGGGTTCAATTCCACCTTGGCCCAGGCCTCTCTCTGTGTGGAGTTTGCATGTTCTCTCCATGTCTGCGTGGGTTTCCTCCGGGAACATTTGACTAACATAATCTCGTAGAGGGTGGCGTGGTGGTTAGCACTACTGCCTCACAGCTAGAATGACATCTAGAAGTTCTGGGTTCAATTCCACCTTGGCCCAGGCCTCTCTGTGTGGGGTTCCTCCCACATTCCAAAGACATGCAGTTTCTGGGGTTAGGTTTATTGATCACTCTAACTTGCCCATAGGTGTGAGTGTGGATGACAGATTGTCTGTCGCCTTCTGTTGGCCCTGCGACAGGCTGGCGACCTGTACAGGGCGTACCCTGCCTCTATGTCTGCAGGGATAGGCTCCAGCCCCTCCGTGACCCTGAACAGGATGGGTGGATGCTTATTTTTCTGTAAGTCACATCAGCTTACATTTGGATTGTACCTGCCGGAGCAAGTAAATAACTTTCTGGTGAAAAGAGATGCAGATCTTGTAAGAAAAGTAAGAATTTTTTAAGTTAAACCCATGTTTCTTTCAAATTGAAGACATTCCTGCATTTCACAACTGTGTCAGGATATGGGAATGCATATTGCTTAGAAAAGCATATTTTGGCGAAAAAGCAAAGAACTGTGTAAAATTTTATAGTTGTCATAGAGAATTTCACCTTTATCTGTGTGGGTAGGTCTTTTCACTTTACACACACCTCAGCAAGAAATAGCTCAGCGTTTTCTATACTCCATGGGGGAGCATATCGTCAGCATTCATTCAGTGGAGAACTTCATGATCATTAAATAGTAAAAAAAGAGGGCTTCACTTAAGCTATCAGGCTGTGATGTATTGTGCATCTGGTACAAGTGTGCAGAAGCATCCGCCGTTAGAAACAATTAGTGATGCAGCTGATGTTCCAAAAGCGCAGCGCATTAAAAAGAGGAGAAAGGGTGACACGTCATTTTGAGCTCTTGCAGTGCTAACACTGTGGTATTAGACTTGTAGCTGTACGATTGTGACTTTTGCACAGCCATACAGTTACAAGTCTAATACCACAATGTTTAATGACAGCTAATTTTCCCAAGCCACTTGAATATGTTTAAAACTGGATTAGTTATACACAGGCGGAACTGATACATTTATTTGTTGTTTGGTCTCGAGGATTTAAGCCTTTCAGTTATACTAGCTTGTAGCAGGCCAGAGCATTTGTTGAATGCATTTACTGAATGTAGCCCTTCACTGAAGCCCTGTAAAGTTTTTTGCTACTCTTCCTCTGTGTGTGTCAACGATTGTGCACGTAGCACAGCAGTGGCTTCAGAAAAGCCTGAAATACTTGACATCCACCGTGTGCGATGAGCATCTTCAGTGCAGGGCTGTAATGTGCGCACAGCTCAACTCTCAGCGCTGTTTACCCAGTGATTTTGAGTTTTTGTGACTTTTTAGTTTTTCTCTATTTAAATCTGTGTTCCTTGCTTTTCTTAGGGGTTATATTGTTTCTTGTACATTTTCTCGTTTGTGTGTCAGTTCTGTTCTTTGGTTCCTAGTCTTGAATATTGTGTTCGGTCTTTCTTGTGCCAAGTCTCCATCACTGATGTTTGTCAGGGGGTGCTGTGTGGCAGGTGGGACTGGACTCGGTATGCAGAACTCACAGGCAAACTTAACTGAAAGGTTGTTTATTGAGGGGAATGACCGGAGACATAAAATACAAAAATAAACGTGGCTGGACAGGTGCAAGGTCAAAATTCAAAAGGGGCAGGGAAACAAACGACAACACGAGAAAGAACAGAGAAAAACTGAGGACTTAAAAATCACACACACACACACACACACACACACACACACACACACTAGGTAATCAGGGCAAATGGAAACAGCAGGGAACAACAGGTGAAACAAATATACCAATAACACAGGGGAAGCAAAATTAAAGTACAGGGAACACGAGACTTTCAAAATAAAACAGGAAACAGACACAGGACAGAGACACAGGGGAGACAGGAACAAAGGGAACTAGGAAATCAAAATATAAAATATAACTAACAACAAAAGATGAATAGTTAAAACCAAAACAAACTAGGACATAACAAAACTTAATGAAAACAGAACTAAACACAAAACGCTGGGCACACAGCCCAGGACCATGACAATGTTTCCCTTGTTTGGTTATTTCCTGTTTTATTTTGGTAGTCTCCGTCTTGTATGTTATTGAATCCATCTGTTATTTACTTCCCCTTTCTGGTCTTTTATTAGTTTCAGTTGTGTTCCCCTCCCATTTCCTCTTTACATCTTGTATTTATTATCATCTCTCTTGCCTTTTGTTGAGTCGTCCCTCTTAGCTGTGGACCACCCAGTCTTTTCCTGTTTTCCTTGTGACTCCTAGATTGTGTTCCCTGTTTTCAGTCTGTGATTTCCTGTCAGTGGTTCTGCTCAAATGTCCCCTTCGTCCACGGTATTCTGCATTTGGGTCCTCAAACTCCCACCACACTCCACACAGCTGCTTCTGATAAATTTGACACCTGTGTTTGTTTTGTAATAAAAAATATGATTTACAACCCATAAAAGCTCTCATTAGAAACATAGAATGTTTTTAAGCAATGGGAAATAGCTTCTTATGATTTTACAAGCTTTACATTCAATTTTTTTTTAATTGCATGGTTATTTTTCTCACGGGGTCACTAAAGTTCTATTTTTCATGCAGTGTATTACCTTAATTTGTAATTTAATAATAATAATAATTAAAAACAAACACTTCTTTCTGGAGAAGCAGCATCAGTTCATTCGGAGCAGCCAGAGGAGGCAGGATACAAATGCAAGGTTTACTCCCCCGTTGTTACAGAGGTAAGGGAGAGTGGGAGTTCACAGTAAAGGCCATTGTGCAGTGCGAAGGTCACACTTAGAGGATACAGTACAAACAGGAGTTGTGTTAGTGCTCTGAATTCATGAACATCTACTGTTTGCAATTTGCAAACAGATGTCCCTTTTTTTTGGACACTTTGTATAATGGAACAATATTAATATCAGAGCAGCTGTCGGCAAAACACATATAAGCGATTGCATTCTTTTTAGCTGTGGAGACATTAACACAATAGATGCAGAGAGTGGGCATACCCAAGAAACATTCTTTAAACCCCCCCCCTTTTTTTTTAAACAGATGGGACTCACTGGTTCTTTCTTATTGCTCGAGGTAGTTGTCAGAGACTAAATCAAAATGGGCCATGCAGACAAATAAGCCAATGGTTACTGAAGCGATTATGTTGCTGTCACAGTCTAAAGGGTTTCTGTATTTGCCAGAGTCTGTGGGATTTTTTTTTGTCTCATCTCTAATACAGGATTACCCCTTTGGCATGCCGAGCAAGTTTAACTAAACAGTTTAATGTTCTAGTGCCTGAGTATTACCACACAGCCACAGGGATCCTAGCTCAGATTTAAGAAATTAGGTGGCAAAATTGAATAAACTCCATACCCTGAAGGGCTTTTATTGTGATATCAACAATCCAGGTGGCAGAAAGTAGAAGGTAATCTTACAGAGTTTAACCACTGGAGACAGAATGTGTATACATGTCAAACTGGCTGGTGCGCCTAAGGTTTAATGCTCATGCAATATGAAAAGCTCGGTGAGAGGATGTCGGGGACAGTTAAAGCTTATCAGATACATTATGCAAGGCTCTCTATGTCAGGGCCACTCAGGCAGGCTGGACTCAGGTTTGACGCGAGACTCTTTAACAAGTTCATTAGCAAACACAAATGGATAGCAAGAGGCCACGCAAGGGTTTCCAGTAGTGAAGTGCAGGTCTCCAAACCAGCAAGCACTTTCCACAGCTCTGTTTCTCATAGAATCTCTCACCACAAACAAAGAGTCCCCCTCGCTCCAAACACCAAGCTTACCCGCGCAGAAGGAAGACAAGTAAGTTACTCACAGCAGGAAAACAGGGCAACACAACGAGCAAGAGAGCCAGTGTCACTAACTGCGGTCAGTGCAACAATCCAGCAAAGACTGAAGGTTTTCTACCACCTTAAGTAGCAGCAGGATAGAAACCAGACTGCAAACACACCTGGAGGTAACAGTGATGTTACCTGGAGGTAACAGTGATGTTACCTCCAGGTGTGTGAGCCGAAGAGGGAGGAACCAGGGTGAGTCCCGCCCCTGAAACACAAGGGTGAGGTAAACTCACTCGCTCCAAACACATCCACACAGAAAGAGGAGAGAGAAAAGAAAGAAGGAGGACAGAAGGACCATGACACCCTGCAGACAGGAAGCCAATGCAGAGCTGGAATGACTATCGATGCTGAGAAAGCCGGAGTGAGAACAATGTCTTACTGTATTTCCCACCATTTGTTATTTAAATGAACATTTATTCATTGTTTTCTTGTGTGGGTGACTTTAAGAGTTTGAAGGATTGCAAAATTATCAGTATTTATTTGTAAAAATTCTAGTACTGTGTCCTCAATTCACAAACTAACAATGAAAACTCAATGCATGTTTATCAGAGCCCTTTTTTTATTTTCTTTGTCAGGGTCACAAGTCAGACAATATTTTGTTCAAGACTGAAATACAGTCACGATAGACTGCAAAGAATTTTTTGTGCCTATAACTACAGCACAAAGTGACTACACCAGCATTTCTAGCTTTCAAAGTTTCCACTTTTCCAGTAGAACTTTCCAATATTTTCTGGATGAATTGGCACAATTTTGGTGCAGGCATTCATGGTCCCGAGACAAATGATCCAAATCACCATCATAAGGCTGACATTTGTGGTCAAGGGCAAAACGTGTTGGCATGCAGTGAATGCATTTTCAGATGTGATGATTTATTATAGTTTTGGTGGTCACCTTTTTTCTTGGTCTATCACAGGGCCAAAATTTACGTTTATGACTGAAACCAATGATGTTAGGACTGCACTGCTTACTGGAACACATGTTAAAACAGCAGTGAATCGATCTGGTAAACGTAAGCATGCAAACACTTGTGAGCATGAGCACTTTCGTTGTGTCTTATTCAGTGGTCAGTTTTGAAGAGAGGGGAAGTGTTTTGGGCTGGCTTCAAAAAAATCATTATTTACTCATTTTAACTGCCACTACAGGTCTCAAACCACATCCTCCATTTAACCTAACTATTACCACATGGCCAGTGTCATTTAGATATGCTCTTTAAGTGGGATCCACACATGATTAACTTGGAATAAGGTTAACTTGTTCCCAAGAAAAAGAGAATGGACTATTACCCCGTGGGTGGTTCTGGCTCGAAGACCTATGATTACCTGGAAGCAATTTTACGTTAGGTATCTTATCACTGGCTCATTGTGGTACAACTGCAGGTTGTAGACCTTTAACATTAATTTCCCCTGAAGCATAAATTCGCCATTTACACAAAGGCTTTTTTTGTGCTTTTGTCCTATAATGGAAATGAAAAATCCTACTCCACAACTGGAAAACCCAGTGTTTTTGTGCCCTTATGGGTTTTAAATTGGATATATTCTTCATAATAGCTGCCAGAGTAAACAGTAATATGTCAGGACATTTGCTGTATTAGGCTGATATGAATATTTCACATCAATTAAATGGTCATTATTACAGTACACTTATACTCTTGACCTTTAGTCATTCAAAGCAAAAAAACTCAACATCACAGTGAAACAATGATCACTGAGCACCTTTGCTTTATGACTTTTACTGTTTGCATTTTATTAATAAACAATAACTCAGTGTTTATTTTCTCACATGTTGATACTATCGATATAATATTTCTTCAGCTCATTTCTTTTTAACAGTATGTCTTCATTATCATATTATGCGATTTAAAATTAGTTAATTGATCAAAGATACTAGAATCAGACTCTCATCACTGCACCATAGACTATACAAACTCTGATAAACAATGCAGTAAAATATATCATCTAAATCTGCAGGGCCATTGTATTTACAATACACAGACAGTCCTCTGCTTATGCCATACGACCACCTCATTCATGTAGTAATTCATTCCCAGTGGTCCTGTACATTAACCACACAAATTCTAGGCTCTTTCTTCCACCCACCGAGCTGTCAACCTGTATTTCTGCTCGGCTACATATAACCATGATGTGCATTATTGCAGAAACATTACTGTTGGGCTCCACTTATCTTAGACTGTCTGTCAGCGTAGCTTTGTGCACATTATCACACTTTCCAGCCCCAGGAATTATGCCCATGTTCTAAAATCTCCCTAATGGGTCCCTCGTGTTGCTCACTATAATCCCATCATGTTAAGCTGTTTGGTTGTTGTAGACTAATCATACCTCACTCTAAAACTACGATCGCTGTATACTTGAAGATGTCTTAGAACATGCAGCAGAGTGACTTCAGTGGATAATCTCTATAATTGTGCCAACTGCGTGTGTCTTACATTCTGCCTATTGCTGTAAAAGATGTGTTGCACATGTTCTGTGATAGCATATCACAGAACAACTGGGGTAGTATCATATATATATATATATATATATATATATATATATATATATATATATATATATTTTACAGGACAAATAAAGAAATTCTGGTGCTGACAAACTGCACAGAATCTAAACTGGATGACAGGGTGTACAGTACAGCCAGTTTTCCTTTGATGACTCACAGCATCCTTGAAAATAGAAGCTGTAACCTTGTTACTTTACAGTATGCAAGCGCTGGATATATGCAGCGAGATTTATCTGTTTTCTTTTCTTCCCTTCATCTCAAGGTTCATTCTTTGTACACGCTAATCATTCTTAAGTGACCTTACCTCAGACTTTGTTTGTTGATCCTTTTTTGGATTTCAAGTGATGGTTAGTGAACTCAGCCTTTCTGTCTTTTTGATCTTAAGCTCTCCAATAAAAGTTATTCCACACTGCCTCATAAAGTAAAAAAAAAAAAGTAACCTACAGTTCAAAGGATATATAATAATATCATAAACACAGAATTTACTGTGCCTTGTTTTGTTTTTCAACGTGTTGTTCGAATAATGTTAGTGTGTCAATACCTGGGAAACAGCACGTATATTTATCATATTTATATAAACAAACCTATCATCCCTGGAACTGTGCACCGTAGTTAAGCAACCCTTCAACACTGTTTTGTGTTCAGCTGGGAGCAAAAACAATGGACCGGAGGCTTGAAATCAAGGACATGCACCAGTTATGATTAAGCACACTCTGAAACAACTGACAAATTATTGTTCACTATCTTGTTTGCAAAGTAGACAGTTTCAAATTATATGAAATGTTCATCCATACCTAAGGCCAATTTAGAATCACCAGTTAACTTCTTTGGAATGTGGGAGGAAGCTGGGGTGGCTGTAGCTCAGGAGGCAGAGGAGGTCACCTACTGATCAGCAGGTTGGCGGTTCAGTCCCTGGCTGCTCCGGTCTGCATGCCAAAGTATCCTTGGGCAAGATACTGAACCCCGAGTTGCTCTCCGATGCAAAAATCAGAGTGTGAATGGGTGAATGAGGCATGTCAGAGTAGAAAAGTTATATAAGAACCAGTCCATTTACCATATGTGAACTCCGTACAGAAAGGCCCCAGCAGACCAGTTGGATGAAACCCAGAATCTTCTTGCTGTGACAGTGCTAACCCCTGCAATACCATGCTACCCAATATGACTGATGGAGCGTCATAAAAGCATTGCTTTATAGGACTCTATTAATAAGTCAGAAAATGTCTTCAATACACAGTGTGACACCAGAACTACAGAGATGAAATCACCACAGTGCCAGTGGCTGTAAGTGGTGCAGCCTGCCTCACTGTTGACTAACAGCCCTTTTACAGCTCAGTCTCGACATGCAGAAAAACACTTTCTTGTTAAAATTCTGCAAACGTCATATACACAATCATATAGATTCATGTATAAAAAGAGTTTATTTGAGGCTAATTTTGCAGATTTGATTTCTAAGCAGAATTGCTGCTCTTTGCAGCTCAGATTCACTTAGAAATCCCTCCAGCAGCAGCTACCAAGTCCTTTTTACTGAGTGATAGAGTAACAAACCATTTCCCCTTTAAGGGGGAGTCAGAGAGTTGCTAAACATATTATACCGAATATATATAGCAAGTCCTAGACTACACAGATACTGTTACATCTAACAAAGCAATTTTATTTCTGAAACTGAATCTCACATTGGAACAGGAAAGAGCGCCTAGGGTATAAAGAGTATGCCCTTGTAATAATAAAATATACCAGTGCAGCATCTTCATGATTGGTACTGTAACCTTGTTTACAGTTATTTTTCAGCATCAAAGTGCCACATGATGCATTGCTTTGTTTGCATTTTCTGAAGCTTTCTGAAGTAAGAGCAGTCGAGGCTGCAGGATTCACTGTATTTTATCTTGAGTTCCCTTCATCTCACGGTTCAGCTTAGTATGTGCCAATAGTGCTCTACTGACCTTTGAACTATGTTTGTTGCTCTTATGATTTTGATTTTTTTTTTTTTAATGACTGCTGAGAAAGTCAACATAAAGTATTTCTGCCAGTTTGATGTTAGGAAATCCCATAAAGGATATCTGCATATCTGGAGAATTGATTTCCATACTTTGTCACATGACTAGATTAAATTATTATTCATGTTCTTGTAGTCAAGTCTGCTATGTCAATATCACTTATAAGAAGTATGCTTAAAACAAAAACAAACAAACACACAAAAAAGGGAACATCTCCGATGCCTAAATATATAGCCAGAATGAATTATGCATAGTAAGTAGTACACATGCCTGATGTGTGCATGTTTTACTGGAAGACTGCAGTTACAGAAACGTGTATCTCAGTTGCTGCCTAAAGAATCCTCCCTCTCCATTCCACTGAGCAGAAAGATACTGGGCATGTGTGGCTTGTGTTTCACAGCGAACGTATTTGCCAAGGAACAAGAGATCGGAATGCAAATGGCAGGAGGACTGAGGCTGGGAACCATCGGAGACAGAATGAGGAAGCCGGCAGGAAGCAGAAACAGGCCTCAGTTTTGGCAGGTTTCAAGTGACAGAATTTGGATGCAGTCTTGGTTTTAGGCACAATTGTTGATCTAGGGTATAATGACTGGGTTTCCTCTCCTGGGTCACTTCCCCTGTCTTCCCAACCTTGGGCTCCGTAGGTGAAAACTGCATCGAGTGGGAATTGGTAAAAAAAGCTGCTTTTAGCTAAGTAAAGGTTTAGGTATGACAGAATATCTAATAGATTGCTGTGACTATTCAGGCCTCTAGTTTTCATGATGATGAGCTGTTAAAATACTAAATAGTAAAGTACTCAGGTTAGTTATGAAGGAATAAGTAGGTCCAGAATGGGGATATAAAATAATCGGTTGGATTCATTTTGGTTTGGTCGCGTGATTTTCACTGTACCACATGTGTAACTATTAACATTTATAGACATGAGTTGTTTTTTTAAAATAAATCTCACCCCGAGTTTTAATTATAAATGGTATGCGTCTGACACTTGGCACACTAATGGCATATTAGGCAAACAGACTTTCATTTTCATCGCGGAGCATGAGATTTTTTGACTGCACCTGTTCTGAAAATGTGCAAGTAATCAAAGCACATTCAAAAATCCTTTTGATATATGAGGTGGCTCTGAGGGCCTGGGAGCTAGTTCCCACAGGCAGAGTGTAGCACTTTTGAGCCCTAATGATGTAAACTAGTGGAAAAGAGTAAGTCTGCAGTGGCATCAAGGCTTAATTGTGCTTGTATGCGAAGCCATTCTCCTGCTCTAGGACTTAATGAGAGAGATGCCAGTGTGCTACAGTCAACTTACCTCTTCATGTGTTATGGTGATGATAATTAGAAATCACTTGGATGTGTACTAGTTTGGAGTGGTCCCAAATCAAACCAGCAGATCAATGCCTGAGCAGGCGATGTTTGTGGTTATACTGGTTGCAGCAGTGAAGCGTGAAGACAGGAGAGCCTGTGGCGATGTAGGCAAAACATCAGTTGAGTTGTCTTCCATAACACATGTACATGCCTGCATGCAGCACTGTACCACTTGCATGTTTTTTTTTAAGTGCGCTAGTTCCTCTTTTCTTTCGTGCACATTGGCAATGCTTGTGCGTACTGTAGCACCGATAAGCCAAGAACGCACTCAAATCTACTTCTAGGACTTGCTGACTTGCTTTAGTCTCAGACATATTTGGACCTCCATTAAAAATACAAGATAGATGTAATAAAGCTACACTGAGTCAGCTGTATTTGGTTGACAAAGTGAGAGACATTTCTGGAAGACATAATTCTCTGCACCATAACATTTGCTCTGGGCTATGAATTTCACTTTGACAGCTTATGATGGGTGTTAGACGAGCTTTCTGACATATATTATGTATACTTGTGTCAAGTTGCACTCTAGTCTGAAAGGTTTGTATTCAAGTTATGAAGACATGCTAACAAGGAAAAAAAAGAGAAGTCAGGTTTAACCCTTACACACTCTTTGTGTCAAATCTGACCAGTTTTCATATTTGACCCTAAATGATGCTCTTTTAGCCTGTTATTGAGAACTTAATAACTCCTAACATGATCCTAAATACACGAATGAAAATATTTAAAAATTTTATACATTTGTGCATGTTCTACAAATTTTTATACGTTAAGGCTATTCTGGGTCAAATTGGACCCATATCTATTGAGATGGTTTTTAGAGCCACAGTGTCTGTATTATTTATTTTTAAAGGGACAGTGGTGACACAGATCAGGGGGGGCCTTGGATACTGTCACAAGAACTGTGTTCCCACCACATTTGCCTGCAGAGGCAGGCACTTGCTGGTCTTTGAAACCGGGAAATTGTAAAACAGCATAGGAGTTAATCATATACGGTGTGCGTGAAGAACAGAAGTCGAAGGTTGCCTTGACGCAGACCTGCACCTGCAATGTGACTAATTAATCTGACACTGTACTAATGATCCATACATCGATCTTCTGCCATTTATCCAGGTCTGGGTCAGAGGAGCAGCAGTCCAAGCAAAGATGCCCAGATGTCTCTCCCCAACCACCTCCTCCAGCTCTTCCCGGGGGACAGAGCCAGCTGGGAGATATGATTTCTCCAGCGTATTCTAGGTCTGCCTCAGGTTCCCCTCCCTGTAGGACATGCCTTAAACACTATGGTGTCCAGCATAGGAGGTCAGATGCTTAAACCACCTCAAGTGGCTCCTTTCAGTGCGGAGGAGTAATGGCACATCTCTGAATCCCCCCGAATGACCATATCCTCACCATATCTCTACCCTGCCTATTTCCACTGCTTGAATCAGCTTGTATTCATAAGACTTAAGCCCTGGCAGTCTGATCACCAGTTGACAAGTCTGCCTATGGGGGCATGGAACCTCAAAAACACAAATCAATTTATTCTGAGCTAACTGAGATTAAAACAGATGCAACAAAGGCGATGGGGGTTATAAGATTATAAAGACATCTAAGCTGCTACTGTTCTGCATAGGCCTGAATCCCCTCAGCCAGATCATCAACAAGACTGGCTACGGATACTGACTACAAAATGGAGCAACCATCAGCCTCCTCCTGTATATGGATGACATCAAGCTGTATGCCAGGAGTGAACGACACATCGATTCACTGATCCACACCACACGGATCTACAGCAATGACGTTGGAATGTCATTCAGACTAGAGAGGTGTAGTCGGATGGTAAAAAAGAGGGGAAAGGTAGTCAGAATTGAGGGGATGGCACTACCAGAAGGCAACATTGCAGACATTGAAGACAGCTACATCTACCTTGGAATCCCACAGGCAAATGGGAACCATGAAGAGGCTGCTAGGAAAGCTGCAACCTCCAAGTACCTGCAGAGAATAAGACAAGTCCTGAAGAGTCAGCTGAATGGGAAGAACAAGCTCCGGACAATCAACACCTACGCCCTGCCAGTTATCTGATACCCTGCTGGGATAATAAGCTGGCCAGAGGAGGGGACAGAAGCCGCTGATGTCGAGACAAGAAAGCTCCTTACCATGCATGGAGGGTTTCGCCCCAAATCCAGCACCCTGAGACTGTACGTTAAACAGAAGGATGAAGGCCGAGGACTAGTGAGTGTCAGAACCACTAGCCTATATGAAACAACAAAGATCCATGAATACATCAGGAAGATGGCCACAAAGGATCAGGTTCTTAGCGTAATACCTCAGGCAGCAGAAACCCGAGAAAGAAGAGGAGAAAGAACAGGAACCATCATGGAAGGACAGGCCTCTGCACGGCATGTAACAGGCAGATAGTGGCTGATATAGAAAAGTCCTACCAGTGGCTGGACAAAGCTGGACTAAAAGACAGCACAGAGGCACTAATCATGGCAGCACAGGAACAAGCTTCAGGCATAAGATCAATAGAGGCTGGGGTCTACCACACCAGGCAAGACCCCAGGTGCAGGCTCTGCAGAGATGCCCCTGAGACAAACCAGCACATAACAGCAGGGTGTGAGATGCTAGCAGGCAGAGCACACATTGAACACTATAACCAAGTGGCTGGCATAGTATATACAGGAACATCTGTGCCGAGTATGGCCTGGAAGTCCCTAGGTCAAAATGGGATCTGCCTCCAGGGGTGGTTGAGAATAACGGAGCTAAGATCCTGTGGGACATCCAGATACAGACAGACAAACTTATGATAGCTAACCAACTGGACATAGCAGTGGTGGACAAACAAAGGAAGAAGGCTGTAGTGATAGATGTTGCAATACCAAGTGACAGCAACATCAGGAAGAAGGAACACAAGAAGCTCGAGAGAAGAGCTCAGAGAAGAGCTAGAAAGGATGTGGAAGGTGAAGGTAACAGTGGTCCCCGTGGTAATTGGAACACTTGGGGCAGTGGCTCCCAAACTGGAAGAATGGCTCCAGTAGATTCCAAAATGACATCCAAGATCTCTGTCCAGAAGAGTGCAGTCCTGGGAACAGCTAAGATACTACACAGGACCCTCAACTCCCAGGCCTCTGGTAGTTAAGTATATATATATATATATATATATATATATATATATGATCTGTTTTCTGCATGCATCATCCATTGTGTTTTGAAGGATCTAGCTGAATCTGAGCACACAGATTGCATGCTTACATCCATCCTGTTGCTTCTGTTTGTGGCAGTGAAATATCCAACAAATGCCAGTTGCATTGGCAGCCATACATGGCGTAACCACAAGAGAAGCACCAGCATCTTTTACAGAGGAGGTGGCATGCTTTGAGTCATGAACTGTTCATCTTTCTTTCTTGCCACACTTTTATTTATTCATTACCTTGATAAAAGTTTACTTTTGTTCAATTTGTCAACTTTATTACAAAACTGCCTGGTTTCTTAATTTTTTATTTTTTTTTTGCAAACTGTTCCCAGCCTTTCTATGTCAGGTTTGCCAGGGATTTGCATCTTATCGTGAATCCACTGAAGTCCTGGGGCCTGTGCTATGAAGCAGGATTTGGGCGATATATACATATTTTTTTTTACTATAATAATTCATCATGATATTGATAAATCTGTTATTTTACAGGCTGCATTTTTGATGGCTTTCCTTCCTGCCTTTCTTAAATATAGTAGCCCCTTTCCAGTGTTACTGACCAAAGCACTTCAAGCACATGTGCATCTGTAGAGTGCTCTTAATACTAAACTACAGTAAACCGCTTTTTGGCTCACACTCACGCCACTGATTTGTCTGCAGCAGCCATCTTATTTTCAGTCTGTACTATGTGTTTAACCTCTTTATATTTTCCCCATAGTATAGTTTTATCATCCTTTGCAAAATCAGCCACACTATTGCCAGTGCACTTATCCATAATTGTGATTGGTCAGATACTCCCAACCTGGAGTTAACTTATCCAGTTGATAACTGGCTTTGTGTGACTGCTTATCCTGATTGCTGATGTCAGAGTAAGTGAATCCAGATGATGGATAGGCTGAACTTACTCCATAGCACAGGCCTCTGATCATGAAGTCTTTTATTGACAACATTATGCTTTTATATTCATTTAGGCCTCATTCACTCTTTTGCATTTTCATCCTCATGTTGACAGACAAATCCGCCTGAAACTTAATGGTGACACAGTCAGCTCTGATCCATGTGTGAGCTCTTAATGATGAAATGATGCAGGTGTGTCCGAAAGTGTTGCAGTAATATTTAATTATTGTTAATATCCCACGTTTCCTTTAATATTAGTGCAAACCTACTGAAATTAAAGCTGAAACTTTGTTTTATTACACTGGTCAATCAAAAAAAAAAAAAAAAAACTTTTTGTCTGCTGCCTGAGGAAAAACAACTGATTTTTACTCATTTGGGTGCGATTCCAAATATGCACGCAGAATTTCTGTAGCGCGTCAGGATCTTGAGTTACGTAACTATGCCAATAAATGCCAATCGCCAAACTCGACGTCAGTGATTTTATTAGAAAAGTACACCATGAACATACAACTGGTGAAAAACAAGACACAGATGGGGTGCCAGGATAGCTCAGGGCGTGAGCAGACAACCATGTACGCCGCTCGGCTGTGCGCCCATTTGCCGCGTGTCTTCCCCTGTTTCTCCTCCCCACTTTCCTGTCCATCTCCACTGGAAAGCTATCAAATAAAGCCGAAAAGGCCAAAAAAATATCTAAAAAAAAAGAAGAAAAAGACACAGATACCAAAATCAATCATGAGCAGAATCTCAAACCAATACAGTCCACAATTAGTCTGCCTGAACAGTTCAAAAGTGTGACAAACACTTGCTCCTGTGCTTCACGGAAGTGTGACGCTGTAGAAACCGGCAGCAGTCACCCATCATGTTTGCGTTATAGTGCCCCTGGTACCTGGTCTCCATTTCAGAGATATCGTGATGGAACCTTTCACCATGCTCCTCTCTCACATCACCCAAACTGGGTGGAAAGAAGTCAAGATGAGAGTGAAGGAAGTGAATCTTAAGTGACATTCTGCAACCCATGTTTGGATGATACGAGCATGTCGTCAACTAGTTCTTCATAGTTTGTGGTTGCCCAAGAAATTCTGTCCCACCTGAGCAAATGACTCTCATGCTCTTAGTTCAAGAGCATGAGAGGGAAAGTCTTTGTCTCTAATAACCTGAACCTGAAGTGCCTTATATCAGGTATTTTTCTCCAGGTAGCAAAATCAGTGCTGACTATTGTTACAGAAATCTCTTTAAAATGCTCTGTTTCAAATGACTGCAGACAGTTATTGCTGCTCTGCACCCATCATCACCTGAGCCAGCAAGGGATCACTATACTTGGTGGTAGTTCATGATCCAAAGTTACTGGTGCAATTTTCCCACATCACTGTGAACATATAATCAGTGAATAAAACTGAATTATGTTTCTGATCACTCATAGAGCATCAGGTTAGAAACAAAGCATTCGTGATCATTTATCCTTCAGATGCCAGCAGTTACAGCGGAGCTGTTAACAATGAAGTGTTTTCCTGTCTCAGCTCTCTGCAGATTGGTATGAACTCTCTCCATCTGACGATGTACTGTCAAAATACAGTCACTTCACTGATGTGCTTCGTGGATTTACACTGGAGAATTTATCACCTGAGTAGCTAGCTTTGCATTATTCATTGAGCAGGGAGAGTGAGACCACAATCTGAATGCAGACAGTGTTGTATTCACACACTGAGCCATATGACAGCATTGCCTTCACAATGCCCTTGTTAAAACTCTGCTTTGGGTAACAGGAGGCAAAGACAACCCATAGCCTCATTACAATCCTTGCTGCATTTGTTGAACACTAACTGGAGAGAAAAAAAAAAGTGAACTGTCATTTTAAATCCCTTTGCAGGAGCTTCCATTCGTTTACAAGTAGAGTCACTCCAACTGAGCACCCATTGGATCCTCGAAAACATGTTCCACAGCAACAACAAAATGTGACTAAATGTTTATGTTTGGAAAAAAAAAATACTGCACCACATTTTCTGTGTACTGTGTACGTTAGACACAGCTAATATGACAAAAGGATTAAATGCAGATACAACTGCTCAGGACACCTTTCATGTAACAAACACTAATTCTACATCTTTATTTCAAAATGTTGGGATTCTATATTGCTTTCCAGCTGTGCATCGTAATTGTCACGTAAGCTCATTTACACCTCTTACTGACTTCCAGTCCTAATTATGGTCAAGACTTCATAATTCATATTTAGGCTGCAAAAGTTTTCTGTCTATAAATATGCAATTTCAGATGTATTGATGTTGCCTCACAGCAAGACGGTCCTGAGTTCAAATCCACCTTGCACGCCCTTCTGTGTGGAGTTTGCACGTTATCCCCACATTTGGGTGGGTTCCTCCCACAGTCTAAAGACATGCAGTTAGTGGGTTAGGTTAATTGGTGATTCTAAATTGCCCATAAGTGTGGATGTGAGTGTGAATGGTTGTGTGTTTTTCTGTGTTATGCTGGCGACCTGTCCAGGGTGTACCCTACATGTACCTCTTGCCCTAAGACAGCTGGGATCGGCTCAATCCTTAAAAAGGATAAATGGAAGAAAATGGATGGATGGATGGATGGATGGATGGATGGAGATGTATAAATCAATCTTCACAAATGTGTGACCTCTTTACATTAGAACATTTTTTCACTCATGCATTTCATTATTTGGTGGCCTGCCGTCACTGGGCCATTTAGTCATGTTTTATTTTACTTGCATATTACGGTACAGACTTTGCGATCAGCTGTATGAAAAACATAATGACATATTTTAGATAGGTTACATGTGTACTGTTGGGTATGTTGCCAGATAATTCTTATAATTAGCTTTTTTTGTGAAGCATATGTTAACAATATGCTATGCTCTTTACATTAATTCCTTACATTTTATTTTGTTGCGTTTGTCTTTGGGATCTTTTGGCCAGTCTAATATTTTGCTGTATGATGGCAACAAAAACAGTCTGTTATGCCTCCCCATGTGGTTCACAAGGTCGGCGGATGCAGTGCAATTTTAACAGGTGTGGAAATACAATGCATCCCCTGATCTTCATCAATTGCTTGCTGACAAATGGCTAAAAAAACAAAACATACACAATTAAAGCTATTACACAAAGCAATTCATCAGGTTTTATCAGCAGTGACAGCCTGTGTAACAGGTGGCTGGCAGGACTGATCTTGTCTGAATAACTGCCTCGTTATACCTTACCAATATTCCCAGGGGATTTGAGGCTTTAGCCCTGTATACATCAATGAAGTATCAGCAGTCTAGAGCAGTCTTGTTAAAATATAATTGGCTATTCTTGTAAGCTCTATTCATACACTCTCTTACCATTAAGGTACCAACTGCCCCCCCAGAATACATGACATACTAACCTTTTCACAGTTGTCTCTAAATGGCAAAGTTTAAAAAAAAAAAAAGTCATAGCGCAACCTACCTCTGGGCCCAATTTATATGTATATTGCACCAAAGAGATGCCTGCAACCAACAGATCTCTCTTAGGCTATGATTTATCAAGAACGATTTAAAAACTAGGGATTTAATTTTGTGCTATCTTAAATGGCCCTTATTGACTATGTGGTTTATTTAATTACCAGAAGCCCACTCCAAACCAATCCAACTGTCCCTCACAATTACAGTTTTCCCCTCTTAACTCTACAGTGCTTGGGAAGGAACTAATCAGAGCAGTCATTGTCAGAGTTCTGTAGATATAATCCTTTTAATTTGTTTTTGTTGTATAATGCTATTCATCAGCATCATTAACATACTAAACGTTGCCGGGGAAGGATCGTCACGTTCTGTATCTGGTCTATATTAGCTGAAACAACCACTGACTACTGCTAAGAACACACACAGTCTCAGTCAGGCTAAAAGAAGATCAGCAGATTGTTCTTTTCTATTGTTGGATCATTATGACAGCTGTGGTCCCAGGCTGTTCATAGCAAGTCTGACTGACAGGCTCAGTGCTGTGGAGCTGACAGGCTTAGCACGTCCATTGGCAGATACAGATGTCACATGCACCACAGGTCCGTCTTGCAGCTGGGGATGGAGTACAGGGCAGCCATTACCAAAGGGCCAGGGAACACGCAGGGCAGCTTCACAAAGACACCCAGTGACTCGAAGCATCTTTTTTTTTTTCTTTGAGTTATCAAGTGAGTCACGATTGAATGAAAACATTCAAGTTTAAACTGCTGTTAGCTGATGAAAAGCGCATTTCAGTGACTGCACGCTGAACAAGCCCATGCTTATTAGATACTGTGCATGTCAAAAATCCTCCCACAACAACCTTTACAAATGCCGGAAATGAATAAAGATGGGCTTTATCCAGGAATGGGCCACCAGTTATCTAGCATATAAAAAGAAGTTGTAAAAGCTGCCTCAGTTTAACTGACTTGTGTGACCTAATTGGATGTGACAAAGTTCAGCATCTCTTGGGGATAGGATTAAGAGCACATCGTGGAATGCAGACTGTTCGGACAAAATCGATTATGACACTAATCCTTGATGAATAATGAGTATGATCGTTTACCAGAGACGCTGCCGGGGAAAGTCCATTGTATGATGATAAAACGATGCTTGGAGGGGGAAATCTGAAATGGTCCATTTACTAATACATGGTGGTAATGATAGAGACCTTCTCCGTGAGGATAATGTGCGGTGCCCTAAGGCACCAGCTTAAGACCTTTTCAACCCATGGGTGAAAAGGCCAATTCAGAAAACCAATTTAACTAATACAGTTGAATCTGTGTGAAATACCTGATGCAAAATACTCAGTGACACAGGTAAGTTGCCTGCTCCTCTGGGAGGATATAAACTCACTTCCCTCAAGCTGCAGTGCTTAAATAATTTAACACATAAAAGACTACGTGAGGGATGTGTTGACTGAAAATCAATTGGATGTCCACAGTCTCATATGTCTCTTTCGTGGTGTTGGCACCAGCACTTCTTTAAAAGGTGCAATAGGTTTTCCCTGCAGGGGCTCTAGTCAGAAAGTACTTCAGGAATCCAGCGCATAGCAACGGTATGCTTCTTTACAAATTTGAAGAGCCAGTCTCACTGAAGCTCTATGACTTTCACTTATGCCAGTCTTTAAAATTTCAACCTTGACTGTGAAAAACAGAAGAAACAAAGGGACATCTGTGAGCCTTACTGTGAGCCAGAATTTAAAAAAATAAAAAAATATCACAAAGCGAGCCTAAAACTTTTGTTTTGTGTAATGTTCAGTAATCTTGTTGGATTGTAATTATGAGAGATGAGTTCATTTGAGAACAATGCTATTTTGGAACAATCCCTTCAGACACTACAACAGACTCATTATAATCCTAAAAGTCATAGAGGCTTTGCAGTTGGGACACAAAACTCCAAGCAAAACAGACAGAAGTAGCCCCACGTCTCGATTCCGACACGCTGGTGATGCTCACTCTCTTGACGAAGTCTGCTTGTTTTCCCCACAGGCTGAAATATTCTCAATATCACGCATGTTTTTTTCCCTTTTTGTGCCGACCTAATGCCCAAACCTTCAGACAGATCTTTAATAATAATGGTTCATTTGTTATCAAGGTGTCATTATTTATTTAGTTGTTGTTGTTGTTTTGTTTTTTTTTAAATTAGCAGGAGCTCTTCAATATATACAGTACTGTGCAAAAGTCTTGTCACCACTCATTTCTTTAACTTCTACTTCCAAGGAGCCAGATTTCCTTATTTTTTTCTTTTTTTAAAGTGAGCCTGAGCAACAATTCTCCAAGATTTCTCAAAGCTTTTCTTTGGACGTTGGCTGATTTTTCACTCCTTGTACCAGGAAGTGAACAAGAGATGAACACCTGTTGTGTCTCTGATTTAAAAATGGTTCCTTTACTTTTTTTGAGCAGTGAAGTATCAACGGGGTGATTCCCAAAGAGCTAATAGCTGAAAACTTGGCATATCTTGGCAGTGAGGAAACTGGACAAGAGTAGGACAAAACAAGTGTCAGGCTTCCAGCAGATGAATAGTCCTGAAAAGTCACGGCCTTAAGAAAAAGAAAAAGTCCAGCCAAGACCTGACCTTTAGCGATGCATCTGACCCTTCAGTTCATCCATCTACTGTTTGCTGTAACAGGTTTTATGGAGTGATGTATCCAAATTTTGGGACAAATTATCATCGATATGTATGTAGGATACAACAGTAAATGTCTACTGACATCTACAAAAAATAGCGGCGCCTCTGTTATGGTTTGGCTCTGTATTTAAGCCAATTATGTTTTGGAATTTTGGAATTAGGAAAAATACCGTCAGGTATGATTTTGCCTCAACCTCAACAGACCGCAACATTATTGAAGTAGTGCGGGTTCATCTTGACAAAGAGCAGAATAAAAGGCAGCCAACATCCAAAGAAGAGCTTTGAATGTCCTTCAAGAAGCCTAAAAAACTTCTACTTCTACTTGTAGAATTGCCTAAGAGGCTATGTTGAAGAATAAAGGTGGTCATGCCAAATATTGACTTTGAAGCTTGTTGGAATTGTACAAATTCTGTTTTCCTCTTATATGCTTTATTTCTATGTGCATGTTTTGATAAATATGTCTATTTTCCTCTCAAAACATAAAGAACCGAGGAGGAACTCAAGACACGGTGCTGTACATCACAAAATGCTTTCAGTGTGTTATCTGCTCACAGTTTTACCACCCTTTTGTTTCCAAATGTTTCTACCTAGAAAGAATTTGAAGAAGTCAAAGCTCCAACACTCCTTGTACAGTAGTATAGAGTATATAACA